>JARJHM010000516.1:0-233441 GCA_033356055.1 Carex pumila | reverse complement strand
CGCTCCACGAGACGCGAGGAGTGCTGGATCAATTTTTATGTGAGCCATTTGAGAAACCTGATACAAACTGAGTCTAAGCAAGAATGGTTTGCAAAGGTCGTTGTACTTAATCCCAGTCCCAGATACCATCAGAGGGTCCCACTCCTACATCTCTGTAATCCTGTCAATGTTATACAATTTAATTAAAGTAAAATATTGTAATTCAAATAGTTATATCATTCTATAAAAAAACAAAATTATATGATTCATGGAGTAACTTACATCATCATGGATTCGTGAGACCTTATGTTGGTCATGCGGCATCCATAATAATTTGCTAAAATTATTTGCTGACCATGCCGATTCTAAACCAAAATCATCATGTGCAGCTGCAGCATGTAAAGGACCACCCAGATCTTGACTGCTTGACATTCTGCATGCATGATATTTTAAAAAAATGAATAACAATCTAAATCCTAATTCAGTTCAGTCTAATAAACTGAAATAACCGAACCGATCCAATAAAGCTAAATAACCGAACCTATCCAATAAAGCGAAATAATCGAACCGTTTAAACCGAGCCATTTAAACCAAACCGTTTCAACCGAACTGTTTGAACACTCCTAATCAACACTCTCAATTCTATGCTATGAACTAATTTAAACTAAATTAATTTACACCGTATCAAATGAGTTTAAAAATAAATCACGACTGCTTGACATTCTGCATGCATGATATTTTAAAAAAATGAATAACAATCTAAACCCTAATTCAGTTCGGTCCAATAAACTGAAATAATCGAACCAATCCAATAAAATGAAATAACCGAACCGTTTAAACCGAGCCGTTTAAACCAAACCGTTTAAACCAAACCGTTTAAACACCCCTGATCAACACTCTCAATTCTAGGCTATAAACTAATTTAAACTAAATTAATTTATATCATATCAAATGAGTTTAAAAATAAATCACGACTGCTTGACATTCTGCATGCATGATATTTTAAAAAAATGAATAACAATCTAAACCCTAATTCAGTTCGGTCCAATAAACTGAAATAATCGAACCAATCCAATAAAACGAAATAACCGAACCGTTTAAACCGAGCCGTTTAAACCAAACTGTTTAAACCGAACCGTTTAAACACCCCTAATCAACACTCTCAATTCTAGGCTATAAACTAATTTAAACTAAATTAATTTATATCATATCAAATGAGTTTAAAAATAAATCACGACTGCTTGACATTCTGCATGCATGATATTTTAAAAAAATGAATAACAATCTAAATTCTAATTCAGTTCGGTCTAATAAACTGAAATAACCGAACCGATCCAATAAAGCGAAATAACCGAACCTATCCAATAAAGCGAAATAATCGAACCGTTTAAACCGAGCCATTTAAACCAAACCGTTTCAACCGAACTGTTTGAACACTCCTAATCAACACTCTCAATTCTATGCTATGAACTAATTTAAACTAAATTAATTTACACCATATCAAATGAGTTTAAAAATAAATCACGACTGCTTGACATTCTACATGCATGATATTTTAAAAAAAGAATAACAATCTAAACCCTAATTCAGTTCGGTCCAATAAACTGAAATAATCGAACCGATCAAATAAAGCGAAATAACTGAACCGTTTAAACCGAGCCGTTTAAACCAAACCGTTTAAACCGAACCGTTTAAACACCCTAATCAACACTCTCAATTCTATGTTATAAACTAATTTAAACTAAATTAATTTATACCATATCAAATGAGTTTAAAAATAAACCAATTTTTTCAAATCGTAAAACTCTAATTTATTAGTTTTTTTAAAATACAATTAACAAATTAATAAAATTTACTATACTCAATAATTTGATAACAAATCAAATTATAAATTAGTATTAATTAACAGATTTAAAAAGAAAACAAACCTTCAATTAGTGATAGAAACGAAAATTGGAGAGAAATTGACGATCTGGACGGGTTGTGTCAGTCCGTCCTGCTCTCTGCAGCCGGGTCCGAGCTGAGACAGAAGAGAGAAGGGGTGCCGCGAGACAGAAGGCGAGAGCGAAAGGGAAGAAAAAAAGGGAGGGGGGCGGGGATAAAGCGTGTGGGACGGGGTTTCTTAACCCGTCCGAGTTAATTTTTTTTTTTTTCGCGTCTGGATGGGACGCGTCAACCCGTCCAACCTTTTTTTTTTTTTTTTTTTGCTTTCCGGGACGGGACTTCTAAACCCGTCGGCATTTTTCTTTTTTTTTTTTTCCGAAAAAAAATTAGGGACTCTAATTAACCGGGACGGGTTAATTAAACCCATCCGGTGAGACGGGTTGTCTAATACCGATCTACCTAGTTTTGATAAAAATTCAAAAGTTCTGTTGTTTTTAAATATTTATTTTATTTTATTTCTATTAATAAAAAAAAACCGGAGACATTTGATCCTTAGCAATTCCGGTCAGAATAATTTGCGAGCCTCGGGATAATCATTCTCTTACGTACATCTGACGTGGCTGTATCTATCCCTAATCCCTTCTATCAGAGATATTTTATTATTTTTCTCGAATATATAAACAGCTACCCAATAATAGTATTCCTCCCCGAATCTGCTTCTCTGGCGAAATTCCATCTAACAACAGCGTACCGTTTCGACTTTCGAGCGCCGCACAAAACAAAACAAAAGCCCGCAGTCCCGCCCGAGTGATTTTTAACTCGCCTCGGTACTTCGAGATTCGTGCAACGGTTCCCTTCCAGCGGGCGGCTTTGGAAACCTTTTAAACAGTCTGAGGTGCGGCATTCCACATTAGCAACTCTCTCTCTCTCTGGAAATTATTTCCTATTTCGATCTGTCCTTTTTTCTTCTTTCCTCTTATTATCGCCTCGTCGTCGCAGTAGGCGGCGCGAGGTGAGATGGTGGTAGCGGTACTCGATTTGATGTCTTGAATCGATCACAGATGGATTGAGAGGTGAATGCTAGAGGAAACTTTTTTTTTTTTATAATCACAGTTTTCGATGATTTTTATCCCTTTTTTTCATGGAATTAAGGATGATTTTGATTTTCCCCTTTTATAAGTGTTCCTCATTTCTGAAACCAGGTTTTTAGAGGAGGCATAGATCTTGATAAAGAGAGAAAGAAATTAAAGAAAGGAGGAGATAAATAAGTAAATAAAACAGAATGGATTCGGCTGGAAAAAAATTCGGGTACGAGCAATTTTTTTTTTTTGTGTGTGTCTGGTAGCTTTATGGAATACGATCAATCCATTGGATTCTTTTCATCTCTCTATTTTTTTTTTTCCAATATTTAAAATGTGTTTGGTTTATGTAGGTGTTCACATTATCGGAGAAGATGCAAAATCATAGCTCCATGTTGTGGGGAAATCTTTGATTGTCGCCATTGCCATAACGAAGCTAAGGTCCCGTTTTTAGACTTATCACACTTTTCTCCCTATTCAGTAGCTTTTAATGCAATTTAGTGGAAGTAATTTTTCTATATTACTTTTTTTTTAATAGAATGTGCTTGAAATTGATGTGCAACATCGGCACGACGTCCCTCGCCATGAAGTAGAGAAGGTTTTTCCTTTGTGATCCTTTTGGATTTCGGAATATACATTTTCTTTTTGCAAATAACCCTTATCTCCTTGGTAGATTTTTCCCTTTTTTTTTAATATAAGATGGATGGATTTTCCTCTGTAAAGAACTGTTTTTTTTTTTTTTCAATTTTTATTCCCAATAACGGAGCCCACATCTTTTGGCTGCATTTTGCAATGTTGGGTCCATGGTGCAACAACCTGCTACACATATACTCATACAAAAATATTTTTATCGTACCTCTGCTCAGCTTGAGTATGGCCGTAGATTTTTTTTTTTAGATTGAGTGGATAATATTTTGCGTGGGTTACAAAATGAAAAGCAATCAGTGATTCTTTTGATTGAAAAGGATGGCTTGTTAACTTTTAGCCTGGAGAGGAGAACATTATTAAACATACAATAAATTTTATTGGTTTCAAGACATTAATGAATTCCCCAAATTGGTAGGTTGAGACGGGGAGATACATCTCTTTGCTATTACTGTTAACTAAACTTCAAGAATATCCTTGATACTTTGGTGAATTGAAATACAGTGATAATATATCACCTCACAGTAGATATAATATATTAAAGATGAGGAGGGTTCCAATGCCTCATTTTTTTCATACCTCATATTTTATATTTTCGTTTTCAAAGTTCAAATTGTCGATCCGAACCGTTTAACAAAATATTTATACTAAAATATGCACGGAGATGAAATTTTATAGTTTTTGGAATTTTTTTGCTATTTTTTAAGATAGGTACAAAATCACTGTTTTTGAACCGTTCAAAAAACAGTTATTTTCTACCCATCTTAAAAAATAGCAAAAAAATTCCAAAAAATATAAAATTTCATCCCTAACTATATTTTAGTATGGATATCATGTTGAACAATTCGGATCGACAATTTAGACTTTGAATATGAAGAAAATGAAGATATAAAATATGAGGTATAATGAGCTATAAAAAAAATAAGGCATTGGAACCCTCATTAAAGATATAGATTTTCATATAATATTAGTAAAGATTACAGAAATATAAGCCTGAAAATTGATAATTGTTTCTCAAAATAAAATACTTTTGGCATTATTTTCCTTTTTGTTTTTACTAAACATCTTTTATTTGTGCTTTCATTCAGATTGTTTGCTCCCTCTGCAACACAGAACAGAATGTAAGAGTCAAAATATAATTCTCAGAGTCAGTTTTGATTTTTCCAATAATGTTCTTTTAGATCATTAAAAATATTTGTGTTTATATGCAAATAGGTGCAACAAAATTGTTCAAACTGCGGGGTTTGCATGGGAGAATACTACTGTGATGTTTGCAAATTTTTTGATGATGATGTGAGTACAATTGTTAATCATTTGATTCAAACTAATAAAGGAAAAACCTCACCAAAACTAATCTTGACGAAATAGATTACATGTGAAATGCTAATTTTCTTTTTTTTTTTAGACATCAAAGAATCAGTACCATTGTTACGGTTGTGGTATCTGTCGAATAGGAGGCAAGGAGAATTATTACCACTGCAATACATGCGGTAAGCTGACGCTTAACCAAAAAATGTTCCCATGGCAATCTACATTTATTATATCCAGAAGTTACACCTAACATTTGCATATAATTAAGAACTATTTGTTAAAGCAAGGTTAACTCAAGTAGAAAGCAAGTTGCCGGTAATTAATGTTGGCTAAATTATAACATCTTTATGACTGGACGGTAACCTTAAAACCCAATATTAAGTATGCTTTTGTTGATTTTAGTTAGTTTATTCTTAAAATTTGTTAGATTTATGTTTCAAAATATTTCCTGTGCACCTGTTCCATCACTTGACCAAACATATGAACCATATTTGTTACTGGCTGAATAAATTGGTTTTAGTCGCTTATTTGTGAAATAATGGTATTATTCGCTTATATGTATTCCAGGGTGCTGTTATGGCATATCTTTAAAAGATACACACAGATGCATTGAAAAAGCAATGCACCATAACTGTCCTGTGTGCTTTGAGGTAATTTTGCACAAGTATTCATACAATATTAAATATTTGCCAGAGATCATTTTAAAGACGACTAAGATATTCTCTTTGGAACAGTTCCTCTTTGATTCGACAAAGGAAATAAGTGTGTTGCAGTGCAGTCATACTATTCATGTGAAATGCTTGCAAGACATGAGTAACCATTTCCAGTAAGTGATATTACATAATATGTTACCAAGTGTGTATCATATCATGCTTTTTAGCTGCTGTGTATATAGTAAACCATTAATACTTTGTTAAACTTGTGCTCCAGATTTTCTTGTCCTCTGTGCTCACGATCTGCTTTTGACATGAGCAGTGTGTGGAAAAGCCTTGATCAGGAGGTAATTTTTATTATTATTTTATTTGTTAACTGTATTTGGATAACATATATAACAAAAGATTGTAGAACAAGTACTTAGAATTTGTCATAATCATCCTGTAGGTTGCTGCAACACCGATGCCACAAATGTACCAGAACAAGATGGTAAGAAATTGGATCATTTTCTTGTATTTCTTTTGTTCTTTACTTGTATCAAGGTACAATTTAGTGCCTGATTTATCTGTATCTAAATTGGTGGGTTTTTTTTTCCTGCTGATTTATCTGGTAACTAAATTGGTGATTTTGTTCTACTGCATTTTTAAAGGTATGGATTCTGTGCAATGACTGTGGAAAGAAAGCAAATGTGCAATTTCACATAGTAGCACACAAGTGCCCTGGATGCAAATCATATAATACCCGTCAGACGAGAGCTCAGCCAACAAGTCAGCATTCGGTTTGAAGTTTTATACAAATAGTTGGTATTGGCTTGAGTTTAGAAGAACGCTTTATTTGTTTAATAAACTCAGCTTTTGATTGGTTTGAGAGGGTTGTGCCAAATCTGTTTGTATTGTCCGAATGCATTAGTGGGACCTCATAGTCAGAAAATAGAAATAGCAGGAACCATGCATTGGAATGATTAATCTAATTAGGAATTTGATGAATAATATCTTGGGGCTTTTTTTGGGGGGCCTTTTTTCTTTTGTTCATTTATTTTTTTCTAAAAATTAGGCGAGTGCCAAGGTTTCTGGGTTTTAAATGAGACTGGGCTTTAAACTGGGCTGTCTAGTAATGTTTAGCCCCAAAAACCCAAATGAAGTTATTTAATCGTATCCTGCGGTAGCTTGTGGGATTGAATAACTTTCAGCCCAGCCAAAATCATTTTGGTGCTTTTAGATTTGTGCCAAATTAAAATGGACGATGCAAACCTCACTCTACACGGTACGGTATCGCACTGGATCTGAACCCATGGTAATTAATAGGCCAGGTGCATCAAGGACGCATAAAGAAAACTTGAAATATATATTTGGGGTAATGCCGTCTAATCTCCATCAGACGGTTGAGAAGAATTATTGTGCATTCAATAACTGAAAGGAACTGCTCCTCTGAATTAGAAACTGAGGTATTAATGCCAGGGCATGGCATAGAATCCAATTTAGAAATGAACCCAAGTAATATGTTTGGATAAAGATTATTGCTATATCTTGCGCAAGTTGCTTAGTTTAAAATTCGAATCTGGAGTTTCGAACTACTATTTTAGCAAGACAAATGGCAAACATTGCAATTCATGAAATGGCAGAGGATGAGAGTATTATTTATCATCATGCGACCAAGGACCCAGATGGTAGACTACTAGTGCTATGTGCTCAGCAACAAGGGCCCATTATAAGCATTGTCTAATCTCAATACATCATCTTTTGTTTGCTTCTAATTTATGGGCCATGCTGTCCTCCCTCATTAACAACGAAGAACAAGTTATTTCTAATAACCTTATTCTAAGAATAGTCTATTCTTACTCTAACCAAACATATCCTATAAGAGTAAGATTGGGTGCTATGGATAGCATAAGGCCATCCGTGCTACGGTCTCAAAAATCTATTGTGTAAACTTCAAATTTCAATTTAAGTAGCTCAGTAATATGGTTATATAATGAACTTGTAGAAAACCAATTTTTACTATTTTTTTATGATTTATGAAAAGAGAAAAAGTTTATGTCCATTGCTTTTTGTCCACCATTTGTCCACAGCCTTATCCGACTCCAGTTCAACTGTCTTCGGTCCCCACTTCTAACTGACCACTTACTTCGACTATTTAACTTTCCTTCAGTGTCTCTATTTCATTTTTTGAATCTCCTTTTCAAAACCTTCCTTCTCCGATCAATTTGTTTTCTTTCTGAAACAATTTATTTCCGATATTTTTTTGTCGCTTCACGGAGATAGCATTCATTCTTTTGAAGAATGAACCTCAGTTCTTCACCTCCGCAGCGGCATGCCGAGTTTTCCCATTGAATTTCTTCTCTCTGCAAGTGGGACCCACCGTGCTTCCAGAAGATGGAAGACTGGCTGAAATTCTTTCAACGAATCAAATGCTTTCTTGACTCAGGGACCTACTGAGCGTTGATCGTCATTCTTGATAAGGTCGAAGTGTTTCCACCTTGATATCCTTTGTTTGTGGTTTGCTAGGAGTTAAGTGGGGGATGCAAAGTACGTACAAAAATTTCTAGATCTACAAATTGATTCATTGTTTCTCACGAATCCTGATTCGATATGGTAATACTTTAAGTCTGATTTGATCTGATCTGACAGGTTAGTTGTCGATTCCAATATCTAATTTGAATTTTTATGACTATTTAACCTTCCTTTTGTCTCTATTTCATTTTTTGAAGAGGAGCGGCAGTGACGGCCGCAACAACAACGAGATGTTGTTTTACAGAGATTATAGTTGATCTTGATCCGATATGGTAATACTTTGAGTCTGATCTAATTTGATCTAATATGTTAGCTATCGATCTGGTCTGGTTTTCTATTTTTGATGGATCGATTGTTCATCTTGTTATTTTACAATATTGACCTTGTTGTTTTACAGTATTCATGAACTATAATTTTACAGGATATATGAAGTAATTTTACTTTACTGGATATATGAAATAATTTGATATATGAAATAATTTTACAGGATATATGAAGTAATTATATTTTACTGGATATATGAAGTAATTTTACAGGATACATGAAGTAATTTGATATATGAAGTAATTTTACTTTACTAGATATATGAAGTAATTTTACTTTACTGAATATATGAAGTAATTTTACATGATACATGAAGTAATTTGGTATATAAAGTAATTTTACTGCATATATGAAGTAATTTTACTTTACTGGATATATGAAGTAATTTTACATGATAAATGAAGTAATTTGATATATAAAGTAATTTTACTTTACTGGATATATAAAGTAATTTTACTTTACTGGATATATGAAGTAATTTTACTTTACTAAATATATGAAGTAATTTTACATGATACATGAAATAATTTGGTATATGAAGTAATTTTACTTTACTGGATATATGAAGTAATTTTACATGATACATGAAATAATTCGATATATGAAATAATTTTACTGCATATATATAAAGTAATTTTATAGGATATATGAAGTAATTTTACTTTACTGGATATATCAGTGATTTTGATTTGAATGTTTTTTATTGTTTATTTTTGTAGTTGGTTGAAATGGTTCTGAGTGTCATGCAATTTGAGACGCCTGTCAAGGATAAATGGTTATTCATTAATTCTTAGTTGTCTGTAAGTTTTTTTTTTGTTTTTTTATTTTATTATTTCTTTATTAAGTTAATCTTTTTATTTTTGCTGTTGAAATACTTGAGTACTCTTTAATGCGTTTTATTTTGTATGATACATGTTTGTATGCATGATTACACTGCATATGCAGCCTTGCAGGCCCTCCCTCAGTTGTTTGGGCCTCAGTTCGATACTATAAGATGTCTTTTTGTTCCCATTTGCAAGAAAAATCACTGGGTTCTTTATGCAGTGGATGTTCCTGCCATGGAAATCGACTATTACACATCTGCTGGTGAAGAAGGGACATATATGGAATACCATTGGCACACTATCAGCTAGCTTAAGACTTTTCTTTCCTGGAGGACTTGTGAGTGTTTTTTATTTTATTATACTATCTTCTTCTATAATTTTACAGTATTGCTGTACTAGTTTTCTTTTTTGTGGCAATTAACTGCAGGTTTAAGAATTAAAGTTTTTATTAATTGTTGATATCAATTAATCTTTCAGCCAAACCTGTCCGAGTAGATGTTGTTATGCATTACAAGGACTGCCCGAAATAAGGAGAGAACTCAAATGATTGCGCTATCTTTCTGTTGCGTTTCGTGTACAACATTATCACATGCACTCCTATGATTTTCAATCAGGTAAATAATTTGTAAGATTATTTTGTAATTCTTTTTTGTTATAAATCAAATTTGTTTCATTGTTTATTTTATTATTATGCAGGATGATATCTCAAAAGAACGTGTTGTGCTTGTGATGAGGCTTATTACTCATCCCAACGATGAACACAAGAGGTTTTTAACGTAAAAGTTATTTGTCCATAGTTTTTTTTTATGCTATTCTTATTTGTCCATAGTTTTTTTGATGCTATTCTGTATGTTGTGGTGAATATTTGTGGTTTGTGTGGAACAGATGTTGTGTGTGGTGAATAAATTTTATGTGTGGTGAACATATTTTGTTTGTGATGAACAAATTTTGTGTGTGGTGAATAGATTTTTGTTGAACAGATGATGGATGTATGTATAGATTTAGAAATTTTACAGTATATATGGTATTATTTTATAGTTTAGATTTAGAAATTTTACAGCATACAAGATTCAATTGAAAATTTTACAGTATACAAGATTCAATTGAAAATTTTACTGTATACAAGATTCAATTTTACAGTATACAAGATTCAATTTTACAGTATACAAGATTTAATTTTACAGTATACAAGACTCAATTTTATAGTATGCAAGATTCAACCCAGTGCGGACGCCAATAACTAACTCTAACTGACAATAATCGCTAATAACTAACTCTAACTGTCAATAACTTCTTATAACTGCAATTTCTGAAAGTACAGTTTGAAAGTACATTTTTTTCTCATGTTATGCAAGTTGCAATTTTTTTCTAACTATCATGGAACCATTTCAAATAGTTGCTATATGTTTTGTGATTAACTGATATATTTTATGTGATATATTGTACAATTATACAGCATGTAGAAGTAATTTTACAGTATTCACGCAAGTCAAAGCTGTGGACAAATGATGGACAAAAAGTTATGGACAATTAGACGCTTCCTTATGAAAATGACAAAAAAACTTAAAATATTGATAATTTTCTTTTATTTTTAAGCTAATTTTGGTCATCTCTCATAAAAAAAAATAAAAATGTAAAAATTAGTCTTCTATGAGTTTATCATATAACCAATTTACTGAGTTACTTAGATCGAAATTTAAAGTTTATACAATAGATTTTTGAGGCCGTAGTACGGATGGCCTTATGCTATCCGTAGCATCCAAGCCTTACTCCAACTATAAAGGCTGTTTTTTTTTTCTGAAATTTTTATAAGAAAATATATTTGAAAAACATAAATGTTTGAACTACAATTGCAAGTTGCAACTACAGATCACATATTAAAACATATAGATCCTTATTATAGAGACACAAACGAAACTCCGAAATTATATGCTTGTTTCCAATTGAACGAGACAGTAACAGACTAACAGTGCTATATTAGGAGATGTGGGTCAGTTGCCAGATTGAAAATTATAAAATACGCCGTTTTGAACCCGGAACTTTAAATGCGTTGTATGCACAAACACACTTTGAGAAAAAGCCTGCTAACTCCACTGCCTGGAGGCAATGTGTAATTCAACCTTCTCCATTTTTAAGGCACTAGCTCTCCATTCGGCTTAATTTATTAGGCCTTTCGGTTAGGTATATTATTGTACTTGTACTGAGCAGAGCTCACACTTTGGTTGGTGGCCGAACTCAAAGATTGATGTGTGTTTAAAAAAAAAAATAGGCTTAATTTGAATTTGGATTTATTAATAATTAAAGATAATGATAAGAGCATCTACATCCGTGAAACTTTTGGAGTTTTTAAATAACTATTAACTAATTTTTAGAAATTTTGTCTCCGAAAGTTTTTAAACCCCCGCATCCTTGAAACTAAAATTAGAGTTTCTTAATTGTCACATCAGCAAATAAATTATAAGAGAGAAGAATTTCAACGAATTATTTGGCCATATCAGAGTTTATAAACGGTTTCTTATTAAGAAATTTTGGAGCAAAGTTGCTAAATAAGAAACTCATCTGCATCTCTGAAACTGGTTTAGTAACTGCCACATTAGATTATAAACTGCAAGAGTTTCAGGGATGTAGATGCTCTAAGTTATTACATTTAGGGCTGCTAATAATTCGGGTTCAAGCGAGTTGGGTATGCTCGTACTCAGTTCATTAAGTTAATGAGCGAGTTAACTCGAATTGAGAAAACAATACCGAGTTAACAATTGTGCTCATGCTCAACTCGTTAAATGCTCTAGTTGACTAGTGCTCGATAAGCGACTCATTAAGAACTAGACAAACTGATAAGTGATAACTAATTAATTCTCCAATAAAAAATATTAACATATTGATATGCCAAATTGTACAACCATACTCAATTTAATTTGGATTTGGATCTGGTTGGAAACTACTTGGGATTGGATGTAAATGATTTCATGTAACTTAGTTCTTAATAAGCAAGTTGGGACATGTTCATACTCAATTCATTAAATTAACGAACGAGTTGATAATGATCAAATTATTAGCGAATTATTAATAAATTTTTAGCGAGCGAGTTACAAGCAATTTTCTCACCTCTATTGGTTTACATTGTCAAATGGTTCTTTCTCCTTTGAAAAATTCATGCATGAGAATTAGTCAGAGAAATATATATATATATATATATATATATATATATATATATATATATATATATATATATATTGGATCCGGATCATCCGGTGATGCGATCAACAACTACTCCAAAACTGAATAACGATGAACTGTCATACATCATGATAAGGGAAGATAAGATCATATGAACTATCTCATAATCTGCATGACTCATGTGGGAGAATGTTGAGGTGTGTATGGATTCTCTACAATGGATACATGTACTGCAGATTATGTGCCATCTCAGTATCTCACTGATGATAAAGGCCTCACTTTTCGAATTTGCACGTCTTGGAATAATAACAAGTTCCTGATTTGGAAATACTTTGATAAGTCTAAATTTGTGATTTGAATATAATAAGAGAACAATTTAAAATATTTCTTTTTTTTCTATAATATAAATAAAATATCAAAATATATATTCATAGAAATAAGTAAAAGAAAAAGGTTTGTAACTTTTTATATATTGTTGACCGGATATTGTATTTTTTTGAAAAATAATTTGTTAAATTCAGAAATAAATTCGAAGAGTAACCAACAAAAATAGTAGAACTTGGGGTGGTCTTAAGTTCACAAGCCTTAGGAGAACTTCACTCTAAACTATATTAAAATGACTTCAAACTATTGAAACTGATTTACTTCATAAAAGATGTGTTTACATGCACTAGTGGAAAAACATGAATCAGAATCGGCCTATCTGGATCGGTTATATGAAATAACCGATACTAATACCTATCTGGATCGGTTTTCTGAACAAAACCGATCCTAAAAACTAGTTAGATCAGGTTTTTTAGTCAATCGATCCTAATTTGTGAACTATCAGGATCAGTTGTTCTAAACAACCGATCCTGATACAATTTTTTTTTTCAAAGTTGGTTCTGCAAAAAAAAAAAAAAATCAGGGTTGGTTTTTGATAAAAAAACCGATCCTGATACTATTAGGATTGGTTTTTTATAAAAAACCGACCCTGATTTTTTTTTTTTTTTTTTTTGTAGAACTAACTTTGAAAAAAAAATTGCATTAGAATCGGTTTTATTGCTAAAAGCCGATCCTGATAGTATCTGGATCGGTTTTTAACAATAAAACCGATCCTGATAGTTTTTTTCTTTTATTTGGAAAATCTTTTCATATGGTTATGTTTAAATAAATATAAAAAATTACATATTAGAAATATAAGTTAATTATTTAATAGAAATTTTATTTAATTTTCAAATTCTACTTAAATAATATTAATGTTATTTATATTATGAAAATTTATGTGATCATGGTAGAGTTGATTTGGCCATACAAACACAAATAAATAATTTTTTTATTTTTCACATTTTTCTTAATATTTATCCGTGTACATGCATTACCAAACAGAAAAGAAAATAAATGGTAGCCGTTTGATGGTTGATAGACCATCAATATGAGTGGGGTTTACCTCAGTGATGTTTCTCATATAAAGTATTAGGATCGGTTTTTTATAAAAAACCGATCCTAATAGTATTTTTTTTTTTGCCGAACCAACTTTGAAAAAAAAAATAGTATCAAGATCGGTTTTTTATAAAAAACCGATTCTAATACTTTATATGAGAAACATCACTGAGGTAAACCCCACTCATATTGATGGTCTATCAACCATCAAACAGCTACCATTTATTTTCTTTTCTGTTTGGTAATGCATGTACATGGATAAATATTAAGAAAAATGTGAAAAATATAAATTTTTTTTTTTGTTTTTGTATGGCCAAATCAACTCTACCATGATCAATTTTGTACAATTTTATTATTATTAATGGCATCAAATTGTTAAATGGAATGCAGACCGTTCATTTCTGCATGATCATCCAACAGTGGGTCTGTAATTAAATGACATGTAATAATTTTTAAAATGATCAAGATATAACATGGAACATTAATAACGTAAAAGTCCCGAAGGCCCGACAACTATAAGTCTTGATCCAACGTAAACTATTTACAACCGTGCGATGTTGCTATATTGTTTTGCTTTGATGAACTAGTAATTGAATCCCGAATTGTATCAAATTTTGTAATTGTGAAATTAATATAACATTCTTTCATTTTAACGGTTCTGATCGACCAAATGCTAATGTTCGTATTCGTTCCTTCACAACCCCACACAACAAGGGTTCAAGTCCTATGTATATTATTATATGGCACAAGTCATTGATGCATCATGCATGATTGTATAAAAAAATTCAATAGTCAAAATGACTTCAAAATAAAATATCAATGTCAAATAATTAATTATAATATCAATGACTTCAATTGTGCCAGTTTTTAATTTTTTTTTATTGTTTCAAAAATTAATTAATGGTGTTTGTATATTGTTTTATAGTTTTGAGGATATCTCTCTCAAGTTACTTAATCATCCGGCCGATCAACTATCATGGTATTAGCTTTATCTAATTTTCTCATTATTATACTTTTAAAACACATTTTTTTTGTATTTTTTATTGGAAAATGTTTTTCCATCTAATTGTTACCTTTGTTTTTGTTTTTAGGGTCTTTTTTAATCTCAAGTGATGTGATTGCAAAAGAGGTAATTATTGATTTTTTTATTGTTGTGCTTTACATTAATTGCATAAATGTGTATATTGCATAAATGTGTGTTAATTGAAGAAATAGCCCAATTAGTCACTTGTATGTTTGTTAATTAATTTTTTTTGGATTTAAATTTCTAGTTATAATATGTAATGCTTCACAAAACTTTGTATGAAGTACATGAATTTTTTGTAATAGTTTAAGATGTGTATGATAATTAATTTAGAATGTGTATACGATATTTAATTGATTATTGCTTCTTACTGTGCAAAAAAAAAATTTAGGATGCTGGCCAGCAAAATATATATTGAAGCTGGTCAAATAAATAAATTTTTTTTTTTAGCTTCAATAAAACATCAGGATCGGTTTTATATAAAAACCGATCTTGATAGTATGTATCTGGATCAGTTTTATATAAAAACCGATCTTGATAGTACGTATCTGGATCAGTTTTATATAAAAACCGATCTTGATATGTAATTTTTAATTAAAAAAAATCGAAAAAACTATCAAGATTGGTTTTTATATAAAAACCGATCTTGATATGTAATTTTTAATTTAAAAAAAATTCGAAAAAACTATCAAGATCGGTTTTTATATAAAAACCGATCTTGATAGTACGTATCTAGATCGGTTCTTAGTCAAAAACTGATCTAGATAACAACTATTAAGATCGGTTTTGTTAAAAAACCGATCCTAATAGTTTCTATTTGGATCGGTTCTTTAAAAAATATAAAACCGATCCTGATAGTATCAGTATCGCCTTCAACAGAATTGATTGGATTTCGATACTGATATGTGTATATAACCGATCATGATTTCATATTTTCCACTAGTGATGTCAAATATATAAATATTAGACTTAATTTAGTATAAAATTAAGTAGTAAAAAGAAATTATAAGTTAATTTTAATGTGTTCAATTTTCATTATTTTTATATAGCTTGCTTATGTAATAAATTATTTCGAAAGTTTATAAATTTGACGTGTAAACACATCACTTACGAAATACATCGGGTTTTAACAGTTTGAATTCGTTGTTTGAAATCAATTTGATAAATTTTGAAGTTAAGCTTACATAGGAATTTGTAAGCTTAAGAACACCTAATTCTACTCACAAATATAAATCACATAATATACATATATTTAAAAAAATTATTACTTATACATCTTCAATGCCTATAACTTGCGTCACCATGAAAGATACCAGCCACCTCTCACAAAAGTATATTTATGAAGTCACTATGCATGAATCCGTTATAATTAATAGAAGTCGATCAAGGAGCTAAGCTTTGTGCAAACTTCCAACAGAATTTGTGCTCGAAATTGTGCTAAAAATTAATTTGTGACAGAAAACGTAGATGCCCGCTTGAGAAAAAGACCCCCACCGCCCTCCCCTCTTTAAATTCTCTTTCTAGTTTCTATCCACCACAAAACTTGGATCTAGTTTCTCTTACAAAGATTGGAGCTTTGAATTAGTTCTTGCGTGATCCTCGTGTTAAAAGATAACAAGGAAATTGTCATTGTTGATTTATTGTGGTTCTGATGCACGCTACGAATTAATTATACATTAAACGTTATTTTTGGAACAATAAGATTCCTTCAAAAAGAAAACAAAAACTGATATCACTATCCAGAATATATTTCAATTTTGTATAATTAAATTTTCAATAATACTATTTTTCTTACTATTTATGATACATGGTGAAAATCAGAAGCAAAGATTTTATTGTGTCCATCTTGTCTCAGTTGTCTGGTACGGACGTATGGTGAAGTCGATGATGCAATTGAGAATCTTATTTTTAAGAAATTACATTGATAAGCTAGCAACAATTAAATTTATATACGAGCTTTACTTTTTGCGAAGTATGTTAGAATAAATATATTAATTGGTCTTAGTTATATTTTTTAGATCAACTGAGCCTAGTGTGTGCTATCAACTCATTAAGAGATTTTAAAATATATCGGATTGACTTCAAATTACGAATTCAAACTATTGAAATCAATCAAGTAATACGTGTAAATACACAATTTTGAAAATTTTGAATTTATTTAGTAAAAAGTCAAGTGGTAAAAAGAAAAATGTATTAAATAACTTATAAAACTTTATTTTATTTTTTTACTTGACTTTGTACTGAATAAATTTGAATTTTTTTTAATTTTTCTGTGTATGCACATCTCTCTTGAAGTATAACGATTTCAATAGGAGTGTCAGTGGCACCTCTTTACTCATTTACCCGATCCGTATTGTATCAAAAAACACGGGTAAGGGTAAGATTTTTTTTTCATTAGCTAATCGGGTACGGGTAAGGGTAATGATTTTTTTTCATTATCTTACCTGTTTTCGTATAAGATAATTTAAAAAAAATAAAATTATATATATAGATATATATTTGTATGAAGATGATACATGATACAATAAAGTTTTTATATTTTATTAAATTTTCATAATACAAATTAGTTATATTCATTATTTTTTTTCTTATTTTAAAAAATATTTTATCAAAAATACAAATCGAAGTGTTAATGACACTTTTTTATCTGTTTACCCGACCCGTACCGTATTCGAAAATACGGGTAAGGGTAAAGATTTTTTTTCGTTACCATAACGGGTATGGGTATGAAAATATCTCCACCTGACCCGTATCGCACCCGTTGACACCCCTAGATTTCAACAGTTTAAATTATAAAGCTTTATTTTATTTTTTTACTTGACTTCGTACTAAATAAATTTGAATTTTTTTTTAATTTTTGTATGTACGCACATCTCTTTTGAAGTAGAACGATTTCAACAGTTTAAATTTTAATGCGTTCATTTTTCAACTTTCATCTTTCATCTTTCATTATTCATCGTTCAATATAAGGAGGGTTATAGTTAATTTTAATGCATTCATTTTACATCTTTTTTGATTGCTTGACTATATATTAAATTAATTCAAAAATTTATAAATTTGACATGAAAATGCATTACTTGTGAAATATATTAGTTTTAACAGTTGATTTTATCGTTTGAAGTCAATTTGATAGGTTTTTGAAATAAAATATAGGTTCCTAAACTCATGGTAAACTCATTGGTCTGATTTGAAATCAATCCGATAAGTTTTGAAGTAAACTCATGGTAGTACAAAATGTTGCAAATGAAGAACGTTAAATCAGAAATAAATCTTTGGTGAGCTTAACTCCAATATCAATTGGATTGATTTCAAATGATAATTTTAAACCATTTAAGCAATTTACTTCACAAGTGATGCGTTACATGTCAAATATATAAAATTTTAAATTAATTCAACAAAAAAGTCAAGCGGTAATAAAATGAAGGAAATAAATTTATTATAGTTAACTTATAAATCTTTTTTTACCGCTCTCTTTATACTAATTTAATTTAATTTTTTTTAAATTTAATATGTAAATACATTACTCATGAAGTAGATCAATTTCAACAATTTGAATTTTTTTTTCCTATAAATGTTGAAGTTGAGTAGAAATTAACCTCACCGAAGAATTGGTAAGTTCAAGAACAACCTAGTTCTACTCTATAGTCTAAATACTACTCGTATCTTTCAGTCAACATCTTTGCTTTTAAGTGTACTTTAATCGGACATGATTTTTTCCATAATTATGTACTTTGAAATTTCAACGCAATCTTGTTGGTTAGCTGAACCATTTAGGGATACACGCACAGTCGACCCTTGACAGTTTTTACAATTACCGGACCAGACCTTACCAAAATTTTCCAAGAGCTGTTTTTCTAGTTTGTCAGAATGGACTATGGAGCACAATAAATCAAAGCAAAAAAAAAAACGTGATGTGACAGCACCAACACATTTCTGGAAACATCTGGTAAAGGGCAACATAGGGTCTGGAAATAATCTAAATTAAAAAATATATATATACAAGAGTAGGGTCGGTGAATGATTAGCATGGACTCTATTGAGTTACTAACAAAACAAGAGACAAAGATGAAATACTAACAAGAGATTTAAATACTTCGGTTTCGGTTTTGGTTTCTTACCAGGACACGTCATCTTCAAAATTAAATATATATCTGTAAATTTAATTAACACGTGACACCCGTAAAGTTAAATTAAAGAAAACGAAAATTATAAATATATCATCTATAATTTAAATAGGTTATTAATTAAATTTCATGCACTTTAAAAATTAATTGTATAATTATTTATTCTAGCTACCTGAATACTTGATCAATAATTTAAAAAAATCGTAAAAATACATTTAAATTCAACACATAACTTATCCCACCCGTAGCAAATTTATCTATTTTTTTTTTTTAAATTATGAGACAAATTGTTATGATTGTCAAATATATTTAATTGTCAATAGACTTTTTATGGATTATTTAAGTGGTTTTTTTTTTCTCTCTATTTCTACTCCAGGGAAAAGAAACGTGGTATTATATGATTATTTATAATGGATGTCAATAATGTATAATTAGGTTCGGGCTTCGGTACAGATCATCTCATCACCTGATCTGATCTGATCTTATTCTATAACTGCATACATTTAATTTTTGATAATATTTGATTTGTTTTGAATTTTGATCATTGAAAAATAATTAGATGGGCCCATTATGGCTGGATGGATAAGGTTTACAAGTATATTGAGCATCTTTCAAATTTTTGCTTATCATTTATGAAAACGACTTACTCTTTAATTTAATATCCTTTCATTATCAAAATTATATTTCTTGGGCGGTTTGAACCGACCATTAATAAAAGGACATTTGGCTAATGAAAATCAAGGTAGACTTATAATTGCTCCTAAAATTTATATGAGAATTTTCTTATAAATATCATATGAAAATAAATAAAAAATAATGAAGACAAAATTACCAGGACACTTCGCAATGACAACGAACGGGTTCACGATAAACTATTAAACCCACTAATTAAAAAAAATATATATAAATTTGCAATGACAAAACAACACGTGGAAGACAAATGAGAGCACATGCAAAACAAATCACTGACAATAGTACACAAAAATTAAATGAGAATGCATAAAAACAGTATGTGGATAGGGTCCATAGGGATGTCATTCTATCATAATCAAAAGTTATGACTTATAATAAAGTCTAACTAGTGGCTAAGGTGACTCGTTGATTTAATTAATGGAGACTAATCAACTCTTAGATGTCTCTAGAAAGAAAATAAATCTGCTGTAATTTTTGGAGAATTACAGGATCCTGTAATTTCAATCCGAACCGTTTGTCTTTCTCAAGATTTGTACATGAAAACTTATTTTTTTTTAAATTTATGCAGAAAATATTTGAACAGTTGATATTAGAATTTCAGAACCAGTAATTTCTTCTGAAATTACAGCAAATTCGAACTCCTCTAGAAAAAGGAAAACGACATAACAAGTGCTACAGAAATTTAGAGTTGTCAATTAAAAATTTCTATAAGCAGAGACAAACAGGCAAATATAGATGACGTGTCACTATGCTATACACTCGTTTTTTGGATACTTTAACTGTATTCTAATTCCTAAAATAGCTTTTTATTGATGGTGAAAAATAAAAGGGAACGAAAAAAAAATGAAAAACCGATGCTACTATATTTTTTCTTCATTTTGTTAATTACAATTTGAAATATAAAATATAAATTTTAGGAGCTTTTAAGAAATTAAAATCATAATCACGATTAAATATCTAACTAAATAAGAATTATTTAAGTGGAAGTAATAGTGATCCCGGACTGGTTATAATAAAATAATAGATTCAAATCAGGTTTAGCGTGACTGGTTATATTCGTTTATTTTTAGCTGCACAAGCTCCTTGTAGCAAATGATCAACAACAGTTGAAGTGATCACTCGAATAAATGAAGTGTATAGTGAAAATGATTTTTATCCTATAATTTTTACAAATAGATAAATAAGTCTCCGCAAATATTAATTTTGTATATCATAAGTTGTCATCACCATTCTATCACATTAATGTTTCATAATAAAAAAATGTTAATTGTAAAATCAAAACCGTTGATCTTATTTTCATTACAAATTGTAATTGTTCAAAAAGTGAATGTACAAAATTATATTTTAAGATCTCTTTTTTCATCTCTTAAAAATAAAAATAGCAGCTTTGAGCTGCGCGCTTTCATTAACAAAAGCTCAAATACACTTCTGATTACTTATACCAGTATCTCAAAAGACAAAGGTAAAGGAATTGCGGGGCAGTTTGATAGATATCAGATTAAATTTAGTTCGATGTTTGATGGGAGTCACTCGATTCGCTTATTCGCATCAAGATACACATAGACAATTTTATAATTGGTGTAGATCAAGTGCGTACGAATCTTAACAAGTATCAAACGACTCAAACCGTAAATCAGACTGAATTTGATCTTATGCTCATCGTACCGCCACCACTCCGATGGTACATACAACCTTCTAAAAATCCACTACAAATCCACAAAGTATGGCCGTGTCTAGTGTGCTCTCTATTTTAGCGGGAGAGAGTGAAATAGAACTAATTTTGAGCATCATGAATCATCACGCTCCAACTTTATTTATTACCAGATATCGACTCCAGGGATACTGGTACCTGGTACCGTTTGGGGCCATGTTTGTTCCTATCCTAGTATCCTCTTGTCAGTTTTACATCCATCTTTATTACAGGACAGCTGAAATGTACACCAATTATTTTTCTTCTGCAATAAATAAATCATAAATTTTGCCTTCTAGCTTAGTAGCTTCTAGTCCTTTTCTCCAAAATTTTCAACTTTTCAATCTGGCCCTAGACTGCCAGAGAGAATTGTGGGTTCCTTCAGCTCAAAATGTTTATCCCATCAGATGTCAAGAAATATTTATTTTATCTATTCATATCACTTGTGATGATATTAAATAATAGTTTGAATTTTAAAATTTTAGTGAAAATTTAAAACATTAAAAAGGCTTTCGCATCCTCTGGTATCTAAAATATGTGCTAAGGATATTCTCTTATTATTATTTTTAAAATTTTATAACTAAAAAATTACTCAAAGCGTTGCGAGTTGCGACCGTCATTGATATTCAATTATTCTAAATTAAGTCTACCTAAATTAACCAATTGAATTATAACCAATGAAAATTGTGCTCGTGAACAAAGGAGAAGACCAAAAATTGCCAAAAGTGACAGCGGACGCTTCAATAGTGAATGATGAGGAGTGTAATTAGCTCGATGTTTGCTGTTTTTTCGGAAGAGCGGATCCTAGATCATATTTGTTTTGCGCATTGATTTGAAATCGAGTTTCATCACAACAACTACACAAGCGTTATCGACTTATCGGATTCTAATCCACAGCCCACGAGGCCTGTCCCACTCAAACATGCCACGTGTCGCCAATCAATGCGCTTGGGATGGCCTTGCTGAGCTGTCGTTCCGGCTCGCCTAAATCACTCATTATCTTTTGTCAACTAACTATCAACAAAAAATATATAAAAAAAAAATCTTGATTCAGATGGGCAAATAAGAAATAAGGATAATGTCTAATTATTGTTCTTACATTTGCGGAAAGGTTAATGTGGAAATGCAATAAACTTTGTTTAACAAGGATAACCCCAAAAATCCGCATAATTGATTACAATATTTACAAAGTTTTTTTTTTTGCTTAACCTAAAAAATAGAGTTTTATTTTGTCTTGTTAAAATTACTAAAATATGCCGAAACTTCCATGATTTTTTTTTTTAGGGTTGGATGGCAAGTCGCCTCCAACAATGTATTTGATAAGAAAAACTTTTAATTTTACAGGCTCCTAAAAACAGTAAAAAAGTAAAATAAAATATTTACAACTTGGCTCTTCCAAGTTAATATCCATTTACAATATTCTTATTATTCAGCTTGCCCCAATTGCTGCTAGCATGGTGCTAAGCCTACTTCCTACTGAAGTGAGCCATCCATGGATTTCTGCTACAATAGTGTCTATTAGGATAGGAACAATTTTGGCTATTTATGAACATATCCTTTTGTTTCTTTTCCTCCAGAGCGCTCAACATCCTGCCGCCCATACAAAGTCCCACAGTTATTTGTTGGTTCCCCCGTTCTTTCGCATCTTGTACCAAACCTCCTCGAACTCAATCCCGTGTGTAGCACTTGTAATAAAATTGAAGTATGGTAATAACCCTCGCCAAAAAAAGGCGTGCATATGAGCATTCTCACATGAGGTGATCCCTTCTTTCAAACATTCCAACAGCACACATCACACAGTCTGCCCTTCCACGGTTGCATCCCCTCACAAATAGCACTGCTCGGGTTAGTAATTTATTTTGTAGTAGAAGCCATATGAATGTCTTCACCGTCATAGGAATTCTCATTTTCCATAGGGCTTTGTGGTAATGGCAACGCATTCCTCTGTCCTGCCTCATTCTGTAGGCTGATGAGCACGAGAACCGGCCATCTGTGCTCCACCTCCACAGCACCAGCTGTGTTTCCATGAATTTTATAAAGATATATTGTAACTTGTGAAAAGTGTGATGTTTGTACTCAAAAATATTTTTTAATAAATAAATTTACGTTGTTTAAAAAATTGATATCGAAATGACTGTTGTCATTGGTAATCAAAATATTGGACTAACTGATGACTAGAGATGTGTAATTTTTTTTTTTATATTTTAATATGAGGAGGTTTCCTTTTTTAGCATAATAATATAGGAGGTTTGTGACATGGTTTTGGGGCTTTAACTTCAACTTTAACACGCCTTTTTTTTGGATGAGAAATAAGGATAGCAAACTCAACTTAAAGATTCATTAATATGCTATTTAATCTACGGATATGCCAAAAATTATAGTACTTTGACTATGCCTAATGTAAAAGGACAAGTTTGTTAAAATTTATAAACTGATCTTTTACATTGTAATTTATTAATTTGATGTCAATAGAAATGCAGCTGAAATATCACATCAAAATATTTAATGTACGTATTTGAAATTTAGATTGATTAATATTAATTCTTTCGAATAGAGCTATGACATAAATATGTAAAATGAGAGTATTGCAAATCCTTCCTTTTTATAATCTCTATTATCATATTGATGTTATATTGAATATTTAAAATGTTCTGCTTTGACTAATTACAACACAAATGTTATTTGTATTGTGTTGTACTGCAAAGCGCAAAAAATAGCATGGTAGAGCTAGTTTAGAAATGAAACAAAATAACTACAATAAAAAATGGTGCGACACATGTATCAGTTATGTGTTGTAATTTGCGCATGTTGGACTATAACTATTCACATATTGCAATTATACTCTAATTAATTCTTTATAAAAGAAGACGCAACATAGCATGGAACTCAGCACGAAACAACATGTCAACATGCAAGATATTGCATGACACATTTTTTTTTTTCAAATCCAGTTCTTCATTTTAAAATTTTCAAGAATCGTTTCATTTTTTTTAAACTTTTATGAATATTTTTTTAAATAAACAAATTAAAATTACAAAAAAAAAGTTAAATATAATTAAACCAGCTAACATGATTAATCACAACACATTTGATACAACACGTTTGATTATAGCGTACTTACATGGTATGATCATTAATTAACATGTTGTGATCATCCGTATCATTTCAATCATAACATAACATAAAAAATTTAGTAATACACAACATGGGACGAAAATTACAACATCTTAGCTCCGACACGATACATTTTTTCCAGTCGAAGTGCCGCATACTTGATACTTGTATTAATGTTCCCACTGGGTATATAGCTTACAATGAATCAACTAAGGTACTCCACAAATTAAAAATATCAATTGATAATATAACGAACATCATAAATACCGCACATCTGGGGGGTGAACCAGCAAAAGCGCCATCGAATGACAGACGGTCCTTATTATTCGGGAAAAAACCGGTAACTGGTTACAGCCGGTTAACAAGCAGCCTCTCGATTAAGCTCGCACGTACTATAAAACACCATCCCCCCTTCAAATCCAGTCATCCACACTGATCATTGTTTCTCTCTCCCCTCTCTAATTATTATCCATCTTTCAAAGAGGTCCAGAGAAAAATGCCGATTAGAAATATTGCCATTGGTAACACCCAGGAGGTGTACCATCCCGGTGCACTCAAGGCGGCACTTGCTGAGTTCATTTGCACCTTCATCTTCGTCTTCGCTGGCCAAGGCTCTGGCATGGCCTATGGTATGTTAATTTCTCTTTGCCATTTTCTGACTCCTTTCTGTTTATTTTATTTTATTTTATTTTCAGCTATTACACTTAAAATAGGTAATCTCACGAAATAAACTAGTCTAGGTGGAATAAAGCTACATTTTTTTTTCTTGAATTTCATAGTATATGCGAGGTCTATGCTGTACATGCAAACCTAAAACTAGTACCATTGCATCGATGAGTGTTTTTCAAACCCCTTTGTAACGACAACAGTCAACAGTTCTTTGGATCAATAAAAGATGTAATACGAACTACCAGCCTACCAGGAAAACAATCAAGGCTAAAAGGGTCTTAATTTTTTCCCCTTTACCTGTTTCTTTTCAATGGCAACACAGTTTTCGTCAAAATGTACCCTTTTTAGCTCAATTATTGAACCTAAATGTCAGAAACCAATTTTATGTGGCCAATATGTAGTGGGTTTGTTAGCGGTTCACACCTTTCAGTTTCCTCACCAATAGATAATAAATCTACTTTCTTGCATCCGGAACAATTAACCTTTTAATTAACTTTTTTGAAAAAATGGTGTACGTGACATAATTAGAGTTCAAGAACCAGATCTTCTTTATCTTCACCATATAAGCATGCCTATTGCGGGTCACTGACTGACAGCAATCATTAATTTCTTATGTAACAACATTTTTCTGTTTCTAAACAGGCAAACTCACCGAAGATGGCGCAAGCACACCAGCAGGCTTGATCTCAGCTGCCATTGCGCACGCTTTCGCGCTTTTTGTTGCCGTCTCAGTCGGTGCCAACATCTCTGGTGGCCACGTCAACCCAGCTGTTACCTTTGGTGCCTTCATTGGTGGCAACATCACTCTCTTCCGTGGAATCCTCTACTGGATTGCCCAGCTCCTTGGCTCAACTGTTGCCTGCCTTTTGCTTCGCTTCTGCACCGGTGGCCTCGCCACTGGCACCTTTGGTCTCACTGGAATTGGTAAGATTTTTTAATGAATTTAATTTCTTTCATCATATTATGTTGAATTGCTCTTGAATTATTTTGACAAAAATAAATTAATCAATGATTATTTATGTTATTCAACGTAGGTGCTGCACAAGCCTTGGTTCTGGAAATCGTCATGACCTTCGGCCTTGTTTACACTGTATATGCCACCGCAATTGACCCAAAGAAGGGCAGCCTCGGCACAATTGCTCCGATTGCAATTGGTTTCATTGTGGGCGCAAACATCTTGGTCGGTGGTGCCTTTGACGGTGCATCAATGAACCCGGCTGTTTCGTTTGGACCCGCATTGGTGAGCTGGTCCTGGACCCACCAATGGGTGTACTGGGTTGGCCCATTGATCGGTGGGGCCATCGCTGCCATTGTTTATGACGTCTTCTTCATCATGAACTCTCACGAGCAGTTGCCTACCACCGAGAGTTATTAGAGACTGATGACGGGTTTTGTCGATAACCCGATTAGTGGGCTGTTTGCGGTTATCGATTTGGTCTGGTTTGTTATTGTCCTTCTTTTGTGCTCCTTTTTTTAGTATTTGGATCCGGGTTTGATTCGTGTTTTGTGAATGGTAAGATGATGTTGGTTGAAATCTCTCCCCTTCAGAACCATTTTCTTTCGGTAAAAAGCTGTTAATTCGTGTAGTTGAGTTTCTTGTTAATAATTGTACCGGTAACAAGTCTGTTTTTCCTTAAATTTCTGCTTTGTTCTTTTCGATTTTCCTTTCTTATTTTTCCACCTATCTTTGCAATCTTACTAAAAACTTACGAATACTGTTGGGTGCCCATTCATTTATGAACAATAATGAATTTATTTGTTAGGCGAGAATATATAATTTGTAGTAGGAAAATAACATACATGATACACAATTATTGCAGTCGCCACACCAATTAGCATCTCGTTGAAATAGATGAGATCAGTTATTTTTGCCGGTTCTCTGAAAATTCATTATCTCCAAATAAAAATATGTTAATAAGCATTTCTTTCAGTAAATAGGAACTTCAATTAAGAATATAACGACAAAAAAATGTACTGAGATACAAATTCAATCTAAAAATCACATCGATTGTTATTGGTTTAGGGTTGAAATCAAAAGAAGAAAGAATATAGTAGATTAGAATACCTCATCGTCGATACTAGAAAATTTTATCACTGTATGCGTTATATAATTGCAACAGATAAAACAAAAACCGAAATTCACCCTCCATTCTCCTTTTTATATAAAATTCTGTTCTTAACCCTATCAGCAAATTGTCGGAGAGGCCTACGGTCGCTACATTGTTTGGTGACCAGAATACGCTAAATTATTTAAAGATCATTGTAGTAGCCAAATTATTCGACGACCATTGTACAATACTACAATGTACGCCAATTCAATTTATTTGGCCATTCCAGGGACGTTAACATTTTAGCGTATTTCCCAATTTCGTAATTTCCATTCTTACATGACCACTTCAGTAACTTATTGTTTTCTCTTAAAATATTTCGGGACATATCCAGATACATTTTTCTATTTTAAATTCATATTTAGTAATTTTCAATGCAAGTCCCAACTTTTCTCATAATAAAGTGCTATAGAGAATCCAGATTCTTCTAGCAGCGACAAGATGATATTTTTGAAGGATCGATCGTGATTCGTGAAAGAAAAAAAAATCTAACCCGGCATGCCATGTGGCAAATTGACATTTCTTATCTCCTTTCTCTCTCCTATTAATATGATCACTGTTAAGAAGAAATGAAAAAAAAAACAGAGAGAAGAAACTAAGGGCCGTTCGGTGGCTTGGGAATTAATGGATGGGATTTTTACGGTTAACAATGTGTTTGTCATCTGTTAAGGGTATTAAAATGCATGTTAAAGCACGTTATTTTTTAATTTTTGTACTGATTGAAAAAGATACAAACTAGCTGTTATTTAAAATTAGATAATGAGTGTTTGTGAACAAATAGTTGTAAACAAACAAAAGCGCATAGGGTATGTACATCTTGTAGACATACAATTAGTTCATTCCTTGATCAGAGTGATAGAAACCTAGAGATTGTTATCTCTGTGTACATATTGCAGCCGAAAAAACATTGAATTCAAATTAGATCAGAAACTGAATCGACCAAATTATAATATTCATCAATCAGTTAGAAAAATACTGAATCAAACCGAATTGAAAACTAAATCAATCAGTCCAAAATAATTATCTTAAAGCAAAGCAAAAAGAGAAAAGGCAGAAAGAGAGAAAACAAGAAGCAACACAAAACAAAACAACACATAAAACATTAAATCATAAATAAAATATATACCTACCATACACAAATTGGAGATCACTTGCTCTTTTTTTATTAAAAAGGCATAAATCTATTTCCATTGAAAAAAATAGTTTCTAACTTACAGCTTTGAGACCACTTGTTCTTTCATCACGGAAGAAAAGAAAACACTTACAACTAATCCGTTATGTTAGTCCAATACCCATCACGAAAAAAAAAGAGGTCAGCATGAATCGCCATGGTGTTTTGCTTTTCTAGATCGCCTCCCGTTACCCATTTTTCCCATTGCTAAAGACAGCTAAAAGAACGTTATTTGTTGGATTTTGTGTAACTAAAAGGTTACCAACCATTAGAATGAGGTTACAGTTTTTCAATTTTTTTCAAAGTCCTTATCGGTCTATGAATATATATTTTCGTTTTAAAATTAAATTTTAAAATTCAAACTGTCAATTTCAAAAACTCAATATAATTTATGTATCAAATTTTATATTTGTTAGAAAATTTGTATTATTATTTTACATTAGTAGGAGATCACGTGATCTAAAGATATTATGGATTATCCGAAAGTAGTATTTTCAACATATAATAAAAAAAATATATAATTTGATTTCTATTTATATATTTTCATTCAACAAATTAATCTACACTTTGTAAAGTACCCTAGTTAGGGTATCAATGGTACCCTTTGAACTGTTTAATTGATCCGTATTGTATTCAATAAGGTGTATAGGTAAGGGTTTTTTTTAGCTTATTAGATATGAATATGAATAAGAAAATTTTATTTTTAGTTAAATGAGTAAAGGTATAGAAAATAACTATTTCATACCTATTACACTATAAATTAAGTATAAAATCTAAAATTAAGTATACTTGTTGTGCATGTCTTTTTGAACATTAGTTGATGTATTTTTGCTATTTAATCTATATTTTTTATTATAAGAAAAATGTTAAATATATTAGTTTTATTTGTATGTTTTGTTATTTAGTTAAATAATTGAATTTGTTCGGAGAGATATGTGTTTTTGAATTTTTCTTATTGCATTTTTTTATTAATAATGTGATTGCATGTATGTAAAATAAATGATTTTTTTATGTTCTATTTATTATATATAATAAAACTAATTATTATATTAATCTTGTTCTTTATTCATCTGGTACTATTTTTATTACTCGATAATATTAACAGATAATAATATAATAAACTAATATCAATTTTTTAATAAATAAAGATAAAATATGTATAAAATTAATTCTTAATAGTTACGGATATAAAAATGCTTTCAACCTACTCGCATTGTAATACCCTGACCCTTGTCTCCCTTTCAACTGTTACAATTTATTTACAATACTCGTTTGGTGATTGCTTCGGATCAACTAAAATAAAAATAAAAAATCGATGATTGATTAGGTACATTTTCTTTATTTAAAACAAATACCAAACCCACAGCTTATTGCCATGCATCAATCATTCATTAGTATAATACAACTAAACTATAGTACAGTTGACTTGATTGCGCATTCTTATCCCGACGTGTTTTTCTTCTTCCGAAGTGCACAGAAGTGCTTTAACCATTTTGAATGATGTAAGAGGACAGCTTACTAACATCAATTAGAACTTGACAAAATAATTGCAAAGCTGTTATGAACGCTGATAGTATTAATTCAATTGACATAAAGGGAGAGACAGGTCAGACAGCCAGTACACTTTACTGAAAAACATCATAAGTTTAAATTTAGATGCTTATTTTTGTCATTTTTATAGGGCGTGCATCAAATTTAAATTCATTTGAAATTTGATTGCATTCTTGAACAGGTAGTTTAAATTCAACTCCTTATTTATTTTTAATTATTTGATGCAAGGCTAAATGAATGGATTTTAAGTTGATTCAAGTATGATACACGGTTTAATTTTAATATTTTATAAAAATAAAAATTCGAAGATAACTGAATGGATGCATCTACGAATTACCCCAAACAAAAATACAATAAAAACAATAAATCGGATTTAGAGATTAAAAAAAAGGAAACCATTTATTGTTCTGGTTATGACACCTCTATGTCAAAGGATTTCCTCCTGCCAAATTAGGAGAAACGAACATTAATTATATCCTCACAGGATAGATCTTGCAAAACGGACAATCATTAGATAACACTACTGAAAAGAAAAACTTATTAAAAAAAATTCTGATAAGAAAAAAAGTAAATGATAATCTTGATAAGTTATATTTTAAAAGGCACGTGTCAGGAAACTTTTATATTAAAATAAGTTGGAAATCAAGTCATCAAATTATCTAGTATTAAAAAAAAAAATCAGTTTTGAACATGCAATTTTTACACTAAAATATCATCTTTATCATAAAATAAAAAATCGATTCTCATTTCTCAACATGTTAGGATTTCGAATCATAATTTAGCAAACTAGGAAGTTCACATATTTTATTTGATCACAAACCGGATCAGGATTTGCGTTTGATTGGGGGTGTGAATGTCACCTATTTACCCATTTATTCTACCTATATCGTATTCGATAAGACAAATATAGATAAGATTTTTTTTTTCATTAACTTGTTGGGTATGGGTATGGATTAGGATTTTTTTTCGTTAAATAAACTGGTATGGATACAGATAAAGGTTATTTCATACCCGTTGGGTAACAAATAATTATATAAAATAAATTATACCATAAGAAGAATATTATGCTAAATATTTTATTTTTTTTATTTTAATGTTTTATTATTTAGTTAAGAAATTGTATTTGTTAGAAGAAATATTTGTGATTTTGATTTTTTTTGCTTAATAAAAAATTATAACTTATAATTAATTGCATATTTATATTTTAATTTTATATTAGTAATTGTGATTGTATATGCTTGACATGATAAGTTTTGATGTTTTATTTGTAAAAATAATAAAACTATTATATTTTTATTATTTATTATTCGTTCACTATCATTTTACTACTTGTTAATCTTAATGAGTATGGGTAGGATAGAATAAGACAACTTCTTAACAGATATGAATAGAGTATGCTGAAAGTCAATTTTTAGTGAATATGAGTATAAAAATAGTTCCATCCTATCCGTATCGTACCCAGTGACACCCCTACGATACTTTGATGTCTACAAACCATATCTCTTTTGCAATATTTTAATCCGTCCTTATTCTGTGCTCAATATATGCGAATATGACCCTTTTTCGTGCAAATAAGTTGAATTAATTAGCTTAATAAGCTGCTTCTAGAAGCGATTAAAGAAATTGGAGTAAGAAAAATGAGTGAAGTTCCAACGGCTCAAGAGAGCTTAACAATTGATTCGCAATCATTTTTTTTATTTGAAGATTGGGGGTTAAGTTAAACTATTTAATATTTATAAAAATTCTTCATTTGAATTTTGAATTTGTACCCTTTCATATAAACAAATGCTGTTTTTATCACTAAACAAAGAGTTATTTTCAATTAAATCACATGCATAAAAATCGAATAAAGATTTGGTCGTATAGAAAATCACTAACTATTGCGCGCTAAATGAAAGCACAAGTTTTTTAAGTTCATGGAAAAAGCAAAAACAAACTAACAAAGTTCGTGCTTAATCACGGCAAAACTAAAAAATCTTGATAGGTAGATTGAAATTTAAATTACTTAATATGTGGTTAATGAAATTTTAATCCAAATATCCATAATCATTCTAATCACTATAATACAAGTAAACATTTGATATTTTATGAGCGAAGTTGAAGTATATAAATTGTTCAAAAAGATAATAAAATTAAATTAAATTTTAGTATATATAATTAAAAAAAATTAATTATAGAAATAACTTAGCACTCCTGACTAACCTTTAGATTTGTCTGTGTGCTCAATATCTATAAATTTTCAATTTGAATTTGGTTTTAAAATTAGATTATAAAAACACGGCTAAAACGATGTTGAAAAAGAGGAACAAAGTCATTTTCTTGTCTAAGTTGTCTCAATGGTGATAAGATTCCCTACTATATTTTCCCATTCTAATGTCACTTCTTAATTTCTCTCTCCAATCACAGAATGCTACAATTTATACGGAAAATCAACAAATATCTACATCGTTTTCAATATTTTATTTTTCTCTTTGGATTTGTGCTTCATGAGAAACACTGGCGATTCTGGGGGTTCTTTTAGCAGATATTGTCTGTTTTTTCTTTGATGCCTTAGTTTGTGAATTACAATCATCAAAACAACCAAGTTATTTGCCCTCTAGGGTTTTTAATTATAAGTAGAATAAGGTGTTCTTAAGTTTATCAAGGAGTTTGGTAAATTCAAGTTTAAAACTCATTGAATCTGCTTCAAATGATGAATCTAAACAGTTAAAACCAGTTTACTTTACGAGTGATGTGTCTATGTGTGAAAATTTTAAATATTTGAATTAATTTAGTATAAAGTCAAGTTGTCAAAATTAGAAGTTTAATAAATTAATTTTAATGCATTCATTTTTTGAATTTTTTTTACCACTTAACTCTATGCAACATTAATTTCAAAATTAAAAAATTTAACATGTAGATTCATCACTCGTAAGATAAACAGATTTCAACAATTTGAATCCATCATTTGAACTTATTCGATATTTTTTAGACTTAAATTCACCAAAAATATTGATGCACTTAAAAACAACCCTAGCTCTACTCTTTAATTATTTCTTTTCACTTTCACAGTTGCAAAAGTACAGACATAACAAACAGGTTGCATAATGCCATAATACAAGGACGCGGAGTCGCGGAGTAATGAAACTGTCAGCAAGACCCATTTCTCTTCCGAAATATCACATTATCACAGACTCACAGTATCAGGCAATTATGATCTGAGATTGTAGGGTCCTCGAGACAGTGGCCGAGTAGCATATGCTAGTACAAGATTCCCTGAGAAGTGACAAGAGGTGGTAAATATACATGGTTCTCTCTGTGGCGTTTCTGTTGTTGCATTTTGTGTGGCGGTCAACACTCAACAAGCAATTTGACAAGTTGCCTCTGACATTTAAGTACTGATAGCCAGAATTTTTATCAGAAACATATAAAAAATAAATTATTAAAAAATAGTTATTATTTATTTTTTTAATAAAAAATATCAACAAACCTCTGCTTAAAAATATTTTTATTTTTATTTTTAAACAGTTTGGTTAAAAAAAAGCATGTTAATTTTTGTTTTTCCTCTATATTTTTTAATTAAGATAATTTTTGTGATAGTTTAAAAATAAATGAATTCACTATATGTTAAAATCGTCAAATAACAAGGCACAATGGTTTGAATTGAATGTTAAGGCACAAGTAAATTATTAATGCTTCTAGTTCTTTGTGAATCAATCATTATTTCTATTTTTATATTTTATGGGCTAATACGTCAAGTCCATTTAAAAAGAAGTATCTAATTGTCTTTCTTTTTCAAAGAGCCTCCGTTTATTTTCTTTCCTAATCAATAAAACTTATTTTTGTTAAATCAAAAGTGACACAAAAAGTCAGAATTAAGACACAACTAGAAGAGAATCGTGACAGAAGTAAGCGATGGATCAAAATAAGAGTAGACAATGATCTAATTTTATATGAATTTATAAGTAATTTTTAAAATTTAGAAGTAGGCAATCTATGCTGGCTTCGCCTCTGCGAGTACCTAAATATTAGGCATACTTTGCCATGCTCATTTGGCAAATTTTATGAGACTAAGAGCAGCTGTATTCATGGTGTCTGTACTACATTTGATAATGTAGAAATTCACTCATTTTAACGATTTTTTAGTTGTTAGTCAAGTAAAGGTGATTAAAACTTAATAAAAAATTAAGTTGTTCAACTCAAGCTCTTATATATGTTTGTTTGCCGTAATGGGGAAATTTTGCACATTTGTATTATAATTCTTTAGTTGTTATTTACTTGATTCACATTATAAAAGTAAACCGTTGTTAATCGATAATCATCCTTGTCAGTACGGTATCAATAATCTTAACAGAAACATTAATAAAGCTAACTATATATAACTAATAAAAAATATAGCATAAGAGTTAAATCTAACCATTAAGGGACACAAGTAAGGTAATGCTGTTTTTCGACATAGAGAACTCTACCAACATATTTTAGATTAGGGAAAATTTATTTGCTACTCCAAAATCTTAAAATTTGAAAAATACTAATCCGAAATTAGAAATCATCCTAATGCTACTTTAAACTTAGTTAATTTTTAATTTTTCCATAAATAATAATTAATAACTAAAATACAGGACTTGGCCTCCGGGGGTTGCCTCTGACATACTCAAAAGCGCAGATTAAACCTTCATTCCATAGGTCACTGACAGGTGGGTCATCTCTGCTCATGTTAAGTTTACTGTTTTCATGCTTTGTCAATTTTGAACTGCCTGAATTCTCGCTATCCGTGTTGTCACCCATTTTTCCTTGTATTTTGTTTACTTCAGTCTACAGTCTTACTTCATGCCTGCGCAGATTAGAACAAAAATAAGCTAAAATCTAACAGGAATTTAAATTATCATTTATCTGAAAAGATTGAAAAGAAGTGCAATACATTGCACACGCTCATTCCTTCTAATTCTATCACAAAAAAGAAGTTTCTACTGTACAGCACAATTAAGGAACAACAATTCCCAATTATGTTTAAAAATACAAATTAAATGCCCCTTTAATCAAACCACATGCACGTGCTGATAACACTAGAATCCAATTGCAAGAAAATAACCAAATTTGAGCTCACGATCTGCATGCGAACCAGAACCATTTGCAAATAAAGAAAATAATAATATTCTCATTCGAATTCAATTCGTGAGACGTGAAAATTTATAATTGCAAGTTACAATCAAATCCACAGACCGCTTAAGCTGATAGCTCGCGACAAAGGAATCACCATTAACCAAAACTGAAAACGGAAGATAAGGAAATGAGAGAATTTCGTGAATTTCACTTGCGCGAGGAAATGAGAGATGAGAGAGAAGAGTGGAGCGCAAGAGTGAAGACAAAATCTCTATCACGAAGAAGAAGAGAGCGACGGTGAATCGTTCTTGCACTTTTGTTCGTTGCTTTTTCGTCGGAGAGTTTAGAGTGGAGAGAGCATTTTAGTCATTAATTATTATCTGTGGCAAAATTAAAATTTAACTAATTATAGAGTGGCATTATGATTATGATTTTTAATTTTAAAGTAATATTTTTAAAATTTTAAAGTTTTGAAGTGATAAATAATTAATTTTTCTTTTAGATTATAGCAGAAGAGATTTGGCACAATTTTCTGTCAATTTGATACAAATAAATCAAATTAATATTGTATTTTTGTGGATTTTTAAGTAAATTCTTGTAATTAAACAAAGGAAGCTCACAAATCCCACAAGAATTTGTGCTTTGTAATATTTTTAACACACCAGCATTAAGCTAAATTTATGCTGATATGCTTGTGTACATTTACCATTTGCTACAAGTCTACAAGGCTACAACCCATTTTAGATTTGTTACTGTAATCGAGGTCCTTTGACCTCTATTCATGCGTGAATCAATAAAGGGGATCAGGTGGTCCCTCCTTTACACGGTGGATCCAACCAATTGAAAGGACCACTAATTATTAGGTCTCCTGCCAAGCTGGCTATGTCAAGTTGTGCTTATTTGGCATTTATTTATTTTTATGTCATAAATTCCTAGGCGTTATCATTATTAGTATTAAAAATTGAAAAGATATAATTTGAATAAGTATAAAAACCTAGACACCAAATTACAAAATAACTACCTAAATCTAACACAAATTATAAAAATACACCTAATGTCCATCAAATGAATGATGCAAATGTCAAAACATATTTCTAAGGAGAAATAATGGGCAGGTTGTACTTGCCATTCAATCCAATACCTAATTTATACTATTTTGTTCCGTGTAGAGAAGTATGTAGCATATTTTCACATAGTTTTTTTTTCAGAATAAATGATCACAGGATGCAACAATACATGTGAGAATATATATCTTCACCTGCATGAGACAATTTCAGTGCGGATTCATATGTAGATTTGAAAGATCATTTTTTTCTTTTTTTTTTTGGAATTTTGATCTTACAGACAACTGTTTGATTTGTGTCTAAATTATTCCACGTGAGAGAAGATTTGGACATTGGTACATGCCCAGGTACTCTGCAATTAGAACATTTTTTTTTTTAAATTAGTGACTTTAAATATCTACTAATAATAAAATCATTGATAAAAAACATATTTACAATAGATTCCATAATTCGTAAATCGAATATTTTATTCTCATAAAATTATCTAAATTAATATAATACTCTAATCCTCTCGTAATAACTCTAATACTTTAATTATCATCTTGTTCTATGACCGGATCTACTTCTTCGATCGCCATCACGCTCTGATAATAACTGGATCTACTCACTGTTGCGCTCCAATCGAGATGTTAATCACTCTAGTACTTTAATTATCATCTCACTTTACGATCAGACCCGCTTCTTCAATCGCCACCACACTCTGACGACGACCAAATCTACTTAACGTTACGCTCTAATCGAGATAAAAACTTTACACTTCGAATTCCTACGATACTGCACTTTTGGCTCTGATTGGCTCCGTTTAGTTCCGATGGAACTCCTCTCTCTCATTCTCCTCTCCACTCGAGAAGATGGAACCGAAAGAGGGGAGGTGTTGCTTTGAAATGAAGACTATAAAAAGTAAAAATGATGGAGTCGAATGAATGGAGAAAGAGAAAGTGGAGGTGGAAAGAGAAGACAGCTGGCTGTTGAAAAAACAAAAGAGCGGCTATCTTATCGAAAATGGCTTTTAATTGTTATCTCTAGAACAAAAAATTAGAAAGGGTTTTGCTTCCATCTGAGTTCTTGGGGTACTGATCAGTCTCAAATCCGTTGCAACATATGTATAAGGCTCAATGATTATAATTACTCGAGCAAACAACGCAGAAACCAACCAATTGGTTATAAAGGGTCAATTAACAACTTTTTAATTTTAATATTATTGCAAATAGCTGTGCTTTTCCGCTTAAAGATGGTCGTTAAAATAAATTTGTTACTCAAAACTGTATATTAGAATAACACTCTTATGCTATTTAAGGAAGTTGGAACAGTGGAAGAATTAAAAAAAAGAAAAGAGAGAAATTTTATTATTTTATTTTTCTGGTTACCAAACACACCAAGACACCAAGTACTATTCTAATTTCTAAATAACAATCGTTATTATTAGTATTCTTATTAGTGTCCTTCCTACCACTGTCCCAACTACTACTTTTCTAGCCTTGTTCCTTAATTTGTCAAATTACCTGTAACTCTACAAGCATTACTTCTAACACCTTGTTTGGATGGAGAGTAGAGGAACTAAGGGAAGGGAGGAGAGGTGAAAAATAAAATGGAATAGAAATAAATATTAATATATTTAACATTTTTCATGTTTTAATAATTAATGAGAGAAAATAAATTTAACTTTCATCTTATTTCTTATTTAATTAATTAAAATTTAGAATGTCAAATGAGAAATTTGGTGACAGCTGTAGATTTGTGGCAAAGAAATTCAAATTAGAATTATATTGTTAAGATATAAATTTGGGTATTTGTATTATTTTCTTTGAAAATATTTGCAACATTTTCTTTTTCTATCCATTAAAACTCAAATTAGAACGAAATTGATTTTATTATTTACAATCATGCAAGATTAAACCTTTCTCCTCCTATACCCCTCAACTCTACCGTAATTTTGTCAATCAATTGGAGAAAAAATTTTCTTTTTCTTTCCATTCCCTCTCTTCCTCTACTCTCCATCCAAACAGGGTGTATGGGGTGATTGCTTGCGATTGTGTAAAGAGCTTTCACATCTATCAACATCATTAATTCAAGAGATCGCTCAAACTTTTAAGTCTACATTCTGTTCTATACTTCAGTAGACCCGAAAGCTGGAGGGTTCATGTACTGTCGTATCAGAGGCTTCAATTCTTTACGCCTGATGATATAAGATAGGCTGGAGAAGGTAATAAAATATAATGGGCTCAGACGAGTATCGCACTTTCAGTTGGTGTGAACCCGATATTGCTTATTCCCTCCTTCAAGAGGCCCAAGAAATTATGATTTGTCGAGTTTAATGTACTCTCCATTACATGATGGGCTTTATAGAGTATATGAATGTGTTGAACAATGTGAGAATATATGGCGGGCTTGATAAGAGTATCGTACCTTTGTTGGGCTAAACCCGGTTCATTTATTCATTTTCTTTTGTATTCCAAGAAAGACAAATGCGAGAATGGGTCAAGGTAAATTTTTTTTTTTTTTAAGATTGGTGGCTTTAAAAGGTTAATCTAGTTTTACGAATGCATATTTTGTTTGTAATTGTTCTAGTTTAAATGGACAAGCATAGGAAGATTTCTTTATGTCAATTGGTTTTTACAACAAGTGCAAAGTGCAGTGTGGTAGTTTCTACACCACTTCCGATATTTTTGGATATGAATTCAATGAATATATGGCAAAGGTTGTCTGCTTCCATTTCTTTTTGAAAGCCAGATATCAGTGCGTACTTATTAGTGTAAAAAGAAGGCACGTCTCACTCTCCTCTTCCCAGTACGCATCTGCCATGGATCTCTAGAGAATTATATGAAAAATAAAAACACCACTCAAGGGCAAATTTGAAACATCAAGCTATCTTCATGCCAGTACACATAATGCACAAATATCACATACAAAGAAAGGCAAGGACAGAGAAATAGAAGAAAGAAAGAAAGAAACCAACAAAGAAAGACAGAAAAAGACAAAAAGAAAAAGTAAAAGATGATTAGCATGCCATATTTGCAACATTCCAATGAACACTCGGGGAAGGATACACAAATGCACAGGTAGCACAATATTAGTAAAAACATGTTTCACTAACTCAATTTACATCATTTGCACGGTTTTGATATCTCCTATGAGCAACAACCAGGCCCCCCATTTGCACCGTTGCTATTCTCTTGCTTCTGTTTCAATATGTTTCTCTTAACAACTGATGATCCTTCATCTAATAAGCTCGGAACCTCTAAAATCTGGTAGAATCAAAGCATAGATTATAAATTAGATACTGAACTTACAGTGGATAATTTCGTAATGCAATTACTATGCAATGCTTTCCTAATCTGTGTTACAGTGCAATTCCATAATGGAATTATTATGCAATCCTTTCATAATTGTTATTGATGAATTCAATTGAATTGCAATGCTCTTTATTACATCATTACTTTGTGGTTTAATTGAGAGAGATTATATGACAAAATACAAATTTTGGCATACACTTGGGTTTCCCTATTGAAAGCTGTTTTGATCCAAAAAGTTAGACATACAAAATATAAAAAGTACTGATGCATTGGATTTACCTTTAAAGCAAGTTCTTCAAAACATTTCTCCACATTTGATCTTGTCTTAGCACTACACTCGAGAAACAAGCAACCTGATTCTTGTGCAAATGCAGCCCCTTCTTCTTTTGTTACCTCTCTTTCACTCTCCTACTATGCGGAACAAAGATATCAATTTATAGTATAGGATGGTCGAGAGAAATAAAATTTATGTTCATGGGTCCAAATAGTGTTAGTTGCTGACTTATGGATGGTTCTTACCATTTATTATTACTGTAATAACAGCTGCATAACAACATATTCATGTCAAAATGTTATCATCCTTTATTCTGTTGTGTTATCTTCTGACTTGTTCCAATAAACTCTGCACATATTTACTAGCATGCCAACAGGGTTGATAAAAAAATTTGATCAACCCTGCCAAAGTATTTTTGTAATTTCACCTCCTAATCCAGATTTTCTGAAACCAAGTTTTGAACATTTAGCACCTTAGACCTTTAGTGAAAACATCTCAATTGCCTAGTCCTACACGTCAAAATTCAATTCACATGATTTATATATGTACTCTCTTGGAATTATCAAATTTGCCCTGGATATAATTTGATTGCCTCCATTTTCGGACTTTTGATACCTGGACTCACAAAACTTTTGAGAATATAGTCCCTAATTAGTTTCTATTCACCAGAACATTAACTTTACAAGTGAAATGATTAAATCACAAAATTTTAGCTTCTTCGTCTGTATAATTACTGGACTTCTTGTATGTTTTCTTTTGAGCCATTGAAAATTATCACCCTTTTACTACAAATTAAGAAAAGACATAAAAATGGTCTCCCTTTATACTACAAATTAAGAAACAATGATCAAATACTTAACATGTTTGATAAACTTCTTTGAAAGATAACAATACCAATAGAATGTATATCCTAATTGTTTTTTGAAATTATCTGATAAATTATCCAAAAGAAATTAGGGTATTTTAGTCATTTATCCAAAAGAAGGTAAACAATAGCGGAAAAATGGTGTGGGCATGTTCTCTAACCTCTTCTTTTCTTGTGCACATGTGTGTGTTGGTTTATATGGTGGTTTGGGAAGGGGGGTGGTGGGGGGGGGGGGGGGGGGGGGGGGGGTTGTGGTATGGCCCCTTAATTTCTAGTTTCAGATAAAGAATTCATTTTCATTACCATTGGCTTCACAAATGCAACTGCTAAGTATAGTGCAAATGGCAGTTCATATATTGAGAAATGAGCATACATGTCAAAGGTGTATTTTAAATGGACATAAATATGTAACAAGACAAGGTGGAAAACATCTATTAATATATTATCTTAGTAAGGCCAAACAATAAGCCTTAAATTAGAACATGTGCACAGCTAGCTAGGAACCCACAAAGTCAGACAAACTTTTTATTGCTATGACTATTATTAACATTGATATCCTTGAGATGTTAAGTGATATTAAATCACAAAAAAATAAGCAGAAAATACAAAAAAGAGAGACAAAAAAGTGGGACCAATACCTTGTCAACTTTGTTTCCAACAAGCATCTTGATACAGTCTTTGTTTGTTGAGTAGAGCTCTAACTCCTTGGCCCACACATCAGACAAATTTGTAAAAGTCTCTCGCCTTGTAACATCATATACTAAAAATAGGAGTGTTTAATTGGAATTCCATTTTAATTTCAGAAGCTGACAAATGAACTGAGACATAATTTTGTCATTACCTAGAATAATTCCTTGAGCACCTCTGTAGTAAGAACCAGTTAAAGTTCTAAATCTCTCCTGTCCAGCTGCATAATTTTCCAAAGCACATCATAACTCCAATTGAACATAAAGATTAAATTGGTGCACATTATATTAGGAGCATTATTTACTCGACTAAACCAGTTCCATTCTGAGAAAAAATAACTCAGGATTGTTGATTTCTTGTGCTTAATTTGTGTTTGGTTTAATTCCAAATTGGTTTTCAGTTTAAATGTCCACAGACCATATCCCTTATATTTATAGTGGTGTCACATCAAAATTTTCACATTATACTGCTATCGCTTGGTAATGTGCAAAAATTAACTTTCCGTTAACATGGGAATTTTGAATAGTAATCTATGTTAAAATATTGCCAAGAGTTTTCTGGACATTCTTCAATGATAACAGAAATAAAATTGAAATAACTGTTAGATAGTATCAAAATGAAAAAAAATCTAACATAACTAACCTGTGTCCCATATAGTGAGTTTAAGTTTCTTTCCACCAACATCTAGCACCTTTATTTTAAAATCGACTCCTGAACAAATGCCACATTGTAAAAAATGTCAGAACAATCCAAATTTAGATAGTACAGAGAAACAATCAAAGAAATATGAAATTACAAATGCAGTTGTCAATTTAAAAATCAAATAGGAATATCTCCTGAATAATTAAAAGAAGGTGTTATATGATATGTTGAATTAACTTTACTCTCACACAGACCAGTTGTCCATTGATTCAGCAGTAAGTATTTAAATTCATTCTACAAGGCATCTGAATAATTATAACCACTCATAGAACAAGAAAATGCTTCTCTATTTGAACTACCATATATTTGGATCGTTTTACAAACTTCTCCAAATGATATTACCAACGATATAATTATCCTCACAGTATGCCAATCAGCATTTAGTAAAATCAAATCTAGGAGGAGATCATGGGAGGAAGCATTACAAATTGAACATGAAATTTACAACCAGAGGGAATATATCAAATGATTACTTCTTTGCCCATATGTAGGAATCATTTACAGTCAAAACTTCATAAAAACATGATTAGATTTAGAAACTAGAGCTTCAATTCTTTGTCACTAAGTAAAATACTTCAGTTCAGTACCTGATCAGTTTTGATCAACCTAATTTTGCCCATTTAACTTCCCATGGAAAACCAATACAGTTTTCGGGTTAACACTTGCATATATGTACATAAATAGAACCAGCCTTGTACTTCGCCAAAAAATTTAGTCATAATAGAGAAAGGTACTGACTAATTTCAATCGGAAAAATTAGGAATTATAAGCTCACGTAACCATTTATAAACTGATAGGATACATGTAAATGTATGCCAATCAACCTGAATGGAGCATAAGATTTTCCAATATTGTTCATAGCTAAAGCAATTAGAGAAGCAATAGTAACTAATAAAAGTATAAATCCATAAGGTAATTACCAATTCAACAATATACCGATTATAGCCACCAGCAAGTACTAATAAAACATAACAGTAACTCAGATCCAGCAATCCCAAAATACAATAAAATCAGAAAAAGATGGACAGAAAAGTGTAATGAGTACCAATTGTAGGAGCTAGATCCTCGAGCTGAGAAGAGATGAAACTAACTAGCAAGCTACTCTTTCCTACCCCAGAATCTCCGATTAGAAGAATTTTAAAGGAATAGTCGTAACCGCCATGGCTACCCCCAGTAGGTAAAGAAGCCATCTAATCTCAAATCAATCAACTTAATCTCTTTCTAATCTCTATTGTTTCTCTTGATCTCAGATGATCTCACTCGGTCTATCTGTGGCGCAGATATTGGGTGGGGTTGGTGAGGAAAGAGAGAACGTGTAAAGCAGTAAAGGGGTGTAAAGGGAATAATGAGAACAAAAAAGCTTCTAAAAAAGATTAAGATCAGAGAGAGAGAGAGGGGGGGGGGGGGGGGGGAATAAAGATAAAGAAATGGCGAGAGAAAGAGGGAGAGGTAAAGGGAGAGGTATATGCGTAGCGTAAGTCGGACTGAAACGAGATCAGAGAGAAAGGTAAGAGAGAGATTGAACGATGCACTGACAACTGACAAGGTGGTGCTTTTTTCCGTAGGATCAGGAAAAGACCGTAAGTAAGAAGGGGATGTCCGATTGGTATTGGATCAAAATAGGTCCGATGCCTGTTATTATCCGTTCAAATACTTCAAGATTTGTGTGCATTTCTAAAAAATCGACTGGATCAAGATTATGCGAATATTGATGAAAATTGGACGTCTATAAATAGACATCGGACTGATTTTGGTCCAATGGCCATCGAACGCCCTCCAGTTCCCATTTTATAATATTCCGTTCTCTGTGATGTGTTGGAATAATTTTATGTGTGACGGGTTTTATCCGGAAATTCTAGTAGCTGGCAGTGGATTACTGTACGAAATAATACTTCCGTGGTAGTTACAGGAAACGGGAAACTCTCCCTTACCGCCCGTTTCATGGTTTATGGGACCGCATTACTTCTCCATTTGACTGGAGAAAGAAGCTTCCTTTAGTCGCATTTCTGTTTAGAATAATTATAAGGAATCCCCGCTTCCATCCCTCCATTTTTTTCACACTCTTTCGTCCTTAACTGTCATATATCTCTCTATTAATTTTATTAAGGACCTGTTCAGCCGACAAATGGGAATGGGCATGAGCATGGGCACGGAAATTAAATTGAAAAACACTGTTCACGTGAGAAAAAAAAATTTAGTTAAACTGAATTTTTTTTTTTCTCACGTGAATAGTGATTCGGCCGAACACGTCCTAAAAGTTTCCTTTTATCCTCGCATTAAATTACACTGCCATTGAATACCAATCCCCGCATTAATTATGTCTTTCTCTAATAACAATTCCTGTATTAATTATTTCTTTAAAAACAATCTCCGCATTAATTATACTGTTATCTAATAACAATCTCCGTTAATAAATGCTTATCTGTTAATTGATGTTCAAAAAAGTATTTATCATTATTTATGAGAAGTATTTATACTTGTAACATAGAGTATTTATCATTATGTCTGAGAGTATTTATCATTGATGTTTTTACTGTAAATTGTAATTATATCTTAGAAGTATTTATCTATGTAATACGAAGTATTTATCTATGTGACATAAAGTATTTATCATTATGCATGAGAGTATTTATCATTGATGTTTTTAATGAAATTTGCAAGTATGCATGAAAAATATTTATCCATGTAACATAAAGTATTTATCCATATAATGTAAAGTATTTACGCATGTAACATAAAGTATTTATCATTATGTCTCAGAGTATTTATCATTGGGTGAGGGAATTGTTTATTTAATGGTCTCCTGTTGTGCGGGGACGATTCAAAAAAAAAAGAAAATTTTGTGCGGGGACAATTAATGGATTGATTTATTCTTTCATAAATAGAGATCATTGTATAGGGTTTAATACATGACAAATTCAAGTTAAATACTTTGATGCTTTAAGTTAAATACTAACAGTTTTTTAAACGCTCATTAATGATTGAGCGGTCCCCCCATGTTTAATGGTCCCCAGTTGTGTGGGGACGATTAAAAAAAAAAGAAATTTTGTGCGGGGACAATTAATGAATTGATTTATTCTTTCATAAATAGAGATTATTGCATAGGGTTTAATACCTGACAAATTCAAGGTAAATATTTTGATGCTTTAAGTTAAATACCCGTAGTTTTTTAAATGCTCATTAATGATTGAGCAGTCCTCCCATATTTTTTTTGGTAGTATCTGCGGGGATAAATGCGGGGATAGATCTGCGGAGATTGTTATCATGATCCTTCTGCTTAATATATCTGAGAAAAAAAAAATAATATGTCTCTAACTTTCAACAAGACCTAATCTTCTTAAATTAAAAATTGAGGTTATATAATTTTTTTCCTAATTTCAACAGAGATGATTTCAAAGCTCAATAATTTATTATTTAATATATTTATCACAAAAGTATGAACAACTTAAATATATTATCTATTTTTAAATTATTCTGTAAAGACAAAACCATCTGTATTAAATATGTACAAAGTTTAACACATCTTAATATTTTTAGGATTATTTATGATTTTATTGATGTGATGGGATATATTATTGTTTAACTTAGTTGAAATTGGAAAATCAACATTAATATTAGTTTGTGTTTAATAAAATAAATTATAAAAATACTCTCTATTATTTCCTCATTTGAATAGTTCGTAGATCAAATTTAATTCAATTGAAATGTTTTTATTTTTGACAAAAAAATTTGTTAAGATTGGACTTGTATTTTGAAAAAGCTCAATGGATGATTATTTAGTTTCCGAACCGCCATTTTTATTAATAACTCAAAACAAATATATTTTTTACCAAAATAACCACAAAATCTGAGTTTTTTCAAATATAACCAAACCGCCAGGGTTGCTGGCGGTCCACTTCTATAGCGGACCGCCAGGATCCCTGGCGGTCTGCTATTTTTTTTTTTTTTTTTAGAAATCTGATTTTTTTTTCTTAATATTTTCATTTGTGAAGTTTTAGTTTTTTTTTGTTTATGGTATTTGGGATATTTGTCAAAAAATTAAGGACTTGGCATTTATGTTGGTCTTTTTTTTTCGGTTTTTATAATATATGTATAATATATACATATATACATACATATATACATACCGGTCATTTTTATTAATAACCCAAAAAAAAACATTTTTATCAAAATAACCCAAAATCCTGAGTTTAACATAACTGTAGTTCTAAAATAGTATAACAAGTAAAGTTCACGAATACAATTAAAGTTCAATGATACAACTGAAGTTCACCAATATTCATAACTTAGTTCAAACCAAACAGAATAAGTTCACCCAAGCAAAATAATAAGTTCATCTTTCACGACGTCGGAATAAACCCAATAGACGAGAAGATTTTCTGGTGCCAGCTGCAGGTGCGGCAGTACTTGTAGACCCTTGGCTACTAGATGATTGGGTCGCAAGAGGTGGTTGTGTTCTACCAGTTGCTTCAGCAACAACTCTCGCATTTTCTCTTTCATTGTGTTCGTTTATGGCATCTGAACATAACAACATAATTTAGTTATTAATATAATAAAATCATAAATTAATTCCCAAAAATGCTACATACCTGCCCTGCGCCTGTCAGAAACGGAACGGCGAGCCTGATTTCTCGATGGCCTCCTACCACCCATCTCGTCCATGGTCATTATAGCACGTTTGTGTCTCCTCCTCTCCTTCCTTATCCATCATTCTAAAGGGAGTATTCTATCACCGACATACGCAGGCCACTCATGCTGGTTGGGATAAGAATGGAAAGATCCACCCCAAGTAGAAGCAAGGTAATCGGTACGATACATGTCAGCGACATAGTGATCCTCGCAGAAGTTTCTCACTCGGCATACCGCCATCACGTGACTACAAGGTATGTGTGTTAGTTGGGGTCCTTGGCATGTAGAGGTCACCTCTCTTGCCTCTCGGAATTGCACTACGTACTTGAAAGCCCTTTTCACAAACTCCATAGTGCCATCTGGTCTACGGCTGGAAGGAACGTACTAATTTGGATTGTGCACTTCGAATTCTGTACCATCATTACCCATCGGGATCACGGTCATAGTTGCACCTTTGTTCCTGTGTTTTCTTAGTTTCTCCTCCACCCTTGTTGAAAATGACTGGTTCATCCTTATTAATTCTGTGGCCTTAGCACGCCGTTCCTGAAACCAGGTATTTAACTTGTAGAAAGTGTCTTCTACAACTGCAGCCACAGGCAATGTCCGGCTCTCCTTGAAGACTGCATTCAACGATTCAGAACCGTTGGTGGTCATAATTCCCCAACGGTAACCTCCATCACGTGCTTGATATATTTTCTCGTATGCTGGTGGCTCTTGGACATCTTTGGGATTAATTTTGACCACCTGCATTAAGTAGAGATTTGCTTTCGGCATATACTACATATAAATAAGGAAATAAAATAATATAAGTAAACAATTAAAATAAAAATATGTCCACAAAGTACAATAAGACATGTAAACAATTAACAAACACATACCTTTGCAAATTCTCTACTCATCTCTTCCACCCTTCTCGGCTTCTTTTTTTTGCAATTACGTCTGAATGTTTCTAGGACCCATGCATCGTGTCCGGTTGCCTTGCTAAGATTCTCCGCAACGTGTTGCATACACAACCTGTGCACACACTCGCCAGTGTGTGTTGACCAACCGTATTCTTCATGATCAAAAACATATTTTATTCCTTTGTGCTGGTCTGATATTACAGAGAAAAACTTTGTTGGCCCAACCACCCGTCTTCTTAAAAACTGCATAAAGAATCCCCAGTTCTCACCATCCTCTTTCTGAACAATTGCAAACGCCAAAGGCAACAACTGGTTCTCAGCATCATATGCACATGCTATCAGTAGCCTCCCCTCGTAACGGCCAGACATGAAGCATGCATCAATGCTGATAACGGGTCTGATGAATGGCACAGCTTGGATACAAGGACCAAAAGCCCATGCTATGCCCTTGAATTGTTGAACTCCCTCTATTAGTACTCCATTCTTGTCATAAATGGGGCCATGCCACCGCTGAAATACAGTGCCGGGATTTGTACTTGCCATAGCCTGGAGCAATGGTGCCAGATAGTCGTATGAATCATTCCAACTACCGAATATTCTGCAAATCGCAAGTTCACGACCTCTCCACAACCTGTTATATTTTGGGATTACATGTATGTATTTGTGTCTGACAGCCATAGCCACCGCCTTGATGCTCATCGATGGGTCCAACTTAATGTCTGCCTCAATTGCATCGGCAATTAGTGATGCTGTTAGATTTGAATGGTCTGTCCTTGTGGACGCAGACTTGCATGTATGAGGTGGTTCACACTTTTTAATTATCCATGCTTCCCCAGAACCCGCAGGGGTTGCATAAAGGCGAAACTCGCAACGAGGGGCATTTTTGCATATCACAACCAATCTGTTTGATTCCCTTCTTTCTAATATACATTCCCAGTTGCCGTGAACATGAGTCTCATGGATTTTCTTTATAAGTTCATCTATGTTGGTATAGACTTGCCCTGGGGCAAGTTTACGATTGTATACAACAGGAGGACCAAAGAAACTAATGTCAGCCTCTTCAAAAGCTGTGGTATCGTTGAATGTGGCGACAGGATGCCTATTCCCCCGACCCCTGATTGGGAATTTTTCTTCCCTGGACAAACCTGGTACATTTGCATCACCATCTGATAAGTCATCAGATTCCCAAATTCCTTGGTATTCATCTCCAGTTTTCATTTCTCTTTCCGGTATGGCATCAATAGCATCAACATCAATATTAGTATCATTTCGATTAACGGATAACTGTATTGGTACTGACTCTGGTATAGCTGGAAATGTAGGGATTATGGGTGCCTGTTTGGGTGGTGGTGGTGGGGGTACAACTTCAGTAAACTCACGGGAGTTATGGTACCCTGGGTTGTCATAACAGGGACTGTGGTACCCCTGGTTATCATGAGGGGAATGGTGGTACCCCTGGTTGTCATGAGGGGAGTGGTGGTACCCCTGGCTGTCATGAGGGGAGTGGTGGTACCCCTGGCTGTCATAAGCCGAATTGTCATAACCTGAAGGTCCAGCATGGGGAGCCCTAGAAGGTCCAGCCCCAGCCGCACTAAAAGGTCTAGCCCCAGCCTGGGAAACCCTCCTGGAATATAACTCTATCATCGTGACCCCCCTAGACTCAAATTATTGGTACACAGCCTTCCACAACTTCTCATCTGTTATAGAAAAACTCACAAAGTAAGGTCTAACCCCCCCCCAGCCCGTTGTGTGTCAATTCGGGTAGCCAAATCTAAGTCATACCGGTTGGGGTTTACACCAGTCTTTTCGTATACTAGTTGCTTAAGTTCAATAAATGTGGTTCTTTCATTAACCTGCAAGCCGAATGAGGCATCTTTCGAGTAATACACGCCATCTACACCCTTAGTTAGCTTACCGCCCACGTATAGTGCAACCAACATTTTTTCCTTCACAAACTACATTTAAAAAAAAAAAAATCATAAGAATTACAGTATAATAGATTCATTCTTTTTTTCAATTTAAAAGTTAATTATAATATTAATTAAAGACTAATTTATAGTATTTACAGACTGCGGGTATAATAATTATTAATTAAAAATTAAATAGAAAATAATTAAATAAAAAAATAAAATACCTGTAGCAATCGCCTCTAAATCGCCTAAAATCGCTTCAAAATCGCCAAAATCGCTCTCTCTTTCTTCTCTGTGGTTTAATAAATAAATACAGTGCGTGCTGGAGAGAGAAAACATGTAAGACAGCTAGTGGACCGCCAGGGATACCAACGGTCTGGTTTGCATAAAAAATCAGATTTCTAAAAAAAAAAAAAAAAAATAGCAGACCGCCAGGGATCCTGGCGGTCCGCTATAGAAGTGGACCGCCAGCAACCCTGGCGGTTTGGTTATATTTGAAAAAACTCAGATTTTGTGGTTATTTTGGTAAAAAAACATTTTTTTTTGGGTTATTAATAAAAATGGCCGGTTTCCGAATCATAATGAATTTCATACATAACTATTTTAAATCGAATTTGAGATGACTTCTGTAGTTTTCAATTACTAATAGCCACAAATGACTTACAAAAACTGTTTTAGTTGCTATGAATATATTCATATGTATTGATGAATGATGATCCAACTGATTTTGCTATCAATATTTTAGGTCCCAAAGTCTTTTATCATCTTCTATGTAGGGGCGCTAGACCATTCACTACAAAATCAAATATATTACGGTATTGCAATATTTTTATATTTTTTGGAAAATAGACACTAAAAATTTATATTAGGAGCAAGGATTGTTACATTGTTGTTATGCAAAAAATTATTATTTCATAAATATATTGCGAGTAAATATATATCTTGGCAGATTTTTTTATCAACAATTGGTGAAAATAGCTTTTTTTGTTTTTTTTTTAATTAAAGAGTCCTAATACATTTCAACATCTTTTACATTTTATTTTCGAGAATTAAATCTGCGAGCTCTCTTATAGAGGCAGGGGCTCGTACCATTACTTTATGCTCTCAATCCCAATTGGTATAAGAGTTAGTTGCTTATTTTTTTTTTCTTAACATTTACTTAATATTAGAATGGACATGTTTTCATCAAAAAAGAAAAGAAAAGAATGGATATGTCGGTATTATGAAAAAATAATCATAACAGAATGGATACATCACAATCCATTTCCGAAAGTAATGAAGGGAAACAACGCAATCCATTTTCAAAGGTTAGTTATAATACTTGGTTGTCTGGTACTAAGTACACATCAGGAGCCTGAGTTGTTGCTGGGCGCCAAATAGTGTAGCAAACCAAGGATTGCTGGTCCCACTTGCTTATACTCTTTCACAAATCCAAATATATGTGGGTCACACACTCACACTCACAGATTAGTGACTTGTTTGTACTCGCAATTGGACACACAGCTTCTTAGATAAAGCATTAAATAAGCGCGGACAAATTTGTTGGATTCCTCGCACCGAGTAACTCAAATGTTGAGTTTAGATCCAATCAGAATCGAGGCGAAATGTAATCATTTCCAAAGATGACTCGACCCGAGATGATTTAAAATCCGGCAAGAATGTAAAATCAGACGATTCACAATTTGATACGATCTGAATTGATAAAATCTGAGGCTCCAATGATTATTCAGAGACAATTCTGACAAACAATAATATTAATAAAGGTTCATCAGGTGTGATCATATATTCATATTATAAAGATTAGGTCGGATTTTAACTAATTTATTTTCTAAAAACCACTACTAATTTTTTATGATAAATTAATTAAAACTTGATTCGTATCTAACCACACGAAATATAAAATTCGATGTCTTTTGAATCGAAATTGTCTGTCGGTGGATTGCTCATATCCTGGTAAACCCCACCTGTGAAAGATCGAAACTGTTTTTTCCATCTTGTTATTTTTCACGTGATATATAGTGCACAAACGGATGAATCTTTAGAATTTTTTGAGATTCTATATAATTTTATTAAGAAATCGATCCATTCAAAAAATTTGCGCTCAAATATACTATGCAACGGATGATGTTCGCTGGCTATTTTCTGGATGCGAGAAAACGACTGAGGTGACACGTTGACAGTGTTTTGATGAAATGAACTCAGCCGTAGCCGATTCATACATAAACGCGGTTCCCCTTAGCATAAAAAAACAATTTTCTTTGGACATAATTTTTTTTTTTTTTGCCAGAAAACAGATTAATATTTTTTTTTCTAAATGATTCCGTCATTTGGACCAAATGTCGTTATTCGTTGTACCAAATTAATAATTCGATCATTTGTTAATCACACCTTTACAGCACTGGCAAAATTTTTTTTTGACCTTTTGAAAAAAAATAGAAGAGGATCTGCATTTTGAAAATTCAATCTAGGGACCGAATTATTAATTCAATCATATCTTTTTTTGAATTTTATGTGTTGATTCATGTACAGATGTGACAAAGTGTTAAGCCAATCATTGATCCGCTCCAAATGAAGTGATTAAACTATAGATTCGGTCCTTACTATTTTTTAAGAAAAAAAAATCATTAATCTATTTCCTGATAAACCAGATTTTCAATTTTCAAATATAAAAGGTTGCATAAAAGGGGAGATATTAAATACAAATTATTTTTCCGAGGAGAGAATTAAATACTCTTGTTCATCATTTAAGGGCCTGTTCGCTTTTATGATTTTCTGCAGAAAATTAAAGAGAGCAGTGTTTTGTACTTTTTGAATGTTCGATTTTTCTGTCAAATTAAAAGTGACAGCAAGTTACGAGAATATTCATTATCAAAGTCTTTTTTGAGGGGAGTTCTCTTTTCGTTTTGATTCAAGTCCGTAGGCGATACAAGATTTAAGTCGAGTTGCATGATATCTCATGATTTAAGAAACAGATCACTCAGCTACAACCTACAAACAATCATATTCCCTAAAAAGAGGGTATGTAAATGTAAATCCCATGTAATTCCAAGCCTCAGTCCTAGCTTGGGATATTCTTTCTCCGCTTCAATTGGTGCTTGTAAATTGAAGCACACTGCCACCAAGGTTCTGATGTCTCCGAATTTTTTATTAATAGAAAAATAACAAATAAGTAAAATATATCGACAATAAAAAACTTTTTGCTGAAATTCGATATATAAGAAAAACTTAATGGTCTATAACACAACATTCAGATTCACGGTACTGACAAGTACAATATTAAAACTATTTACAAACAGGTCCTTATAACATTCATTTTATTGGGTTCTAATGTAACAAGTCTTGTATTCTCTATTCAAAATGGCTCCATTAACGATTCTAGTGACATTATCAGATGACAGATGAAACTGAGAAAACAACAGGAAGGAAGTAGAACATGCAATCAGACCTTAGTATTAGTTAATGACAAGCGTGGAGGGGTTAAGATTGCTTCGATTGTTTGATATCCTGAGAGGCATGTGAGCATTGGAGGTTAAATCCTAACCATTCAATCAAAGAACGGTTTAATCTCTAAGTATTCTTTGAAGGGCAAAATAGTCTCTTAAATATTTTATTGATATTGATATACATTTTTTAGTGACAAAAGATGAAAATGGGCATATTAATAAATAGGTCTTGTTTAGATAGGGAAATATCTAATTTTCAATTTTTGATGGGTATATATCTAATTAAAGAAGTTGTGATGGGTATATATCCAAATTTCTCTTTTATATATTTTTGTCCTCTCATTCTCTTAGTAATCTCTAAAATCACGTAGCTGGTACTTCAAATGACAAATGTACTTCAAAGGAAGTTTCATTCGGATTAAGAGAAAACAATGAGAATTGATCAATAAACACAAGCATCACTAATTTTTAGGTATAAAAGAAAAAAAAAATTGCACTGTGGTGTGTGTTTGGGGAGGGGGCGTGCAGAAGAATTTCTTCCCTTTGTATTGAAGAGATTCGATTTGGAAGAGAGACGAATAGAAGGGGATTTTTGTTTGTTGTTTAACGGAGTGGGAGAGTAGTTAACAGACGTAAAGAGGCTTCGGTAGGGGTGCAAACGGGTTGGATATTATCCGATCGTATCCGACTCTGTATTCGAAAATTTAATACAGATATTCGATATTCATGCGGATACGGATACGGATATAGTTTTGAATTTGAATTATCCATATCCGAATAGTAGATATATATTATATAATTTAATATGTATTTTGAAAAAAAAATATGTCATTCACTATTATAAAAAGCAAATATCCGTATCCGATTAATATCCGATCCGTATCTGTATCTATCTAATATCCGATCTATATCCGTCTAATATCCGATCTGTATCCGTCTAATATCCGATTTGTATCCGAAAAATAAAAACTGATACGGATATGGTTTTACCACTATCCGATCCATATCCGATTTGTTTGCACCCCTAGGCTTCGGACAGTGTCTAGTCCAAAGGCATTTGGATGGCTTCCGAACCCCTGCCTCTACCTACAAGAGTAGGGCTGGCAAAAAAGCTCGTAGCTCGTGGATCGCTCGTGACTCACCTCTAGCTCACTCGTTAATAGCTCGCTCGATAGTGGATTGAGCTATTAACGAGCCAGTTCAGCTCATTAGATGTCAGCTCGGGCCAAAATAAACAAGATGAGCTAGATGTCAGTCCAGACTGAGCCAGCTCGGTCCATAACCAGCTTGGCCCATTAATGGGCTGTTGCATGAATTTATATGTTGTATGAATTTAATTGTATGAATTGGCTTGGTTGTTGCATGAATTGGCTTGGCTGTTGCATGTATTTATAATATTTAGTGGCTTGACAGTTGCATGTATGAATGAACTTTCTTATTTTATATTTTTGAATTTGTATAACAGTAGCTCAATAAAGCCCAGTGAGCCAGCTCGTCAGCTCGCGAGCTAGCTCGGGCTGACTTGTCACAAGCTGAGCCAAGGCTTTTGGCTCGGGAGACCTAGGTCCAGCTCGCTCGGTCTAGACTTGGTCAAAATTAACGAGCTGAGCCAGCTCGTTGACAGTCCTATACACGAGTCAGAACTAAAACATCTTATTTCACTTCAGCGCTATGCTGCATGGATACGGGTACGAGTATCGTATCAGATACAATACAAATACAGCGATACGATAATTCTCAAAAATCAAGCATATGATATTCTTATTATATTATATTATTAATTAACCACTTGTATTATATAAATTAAATATAAAATCTTTAGATATACATTAAATATAATAGTTACTATAATCAAACATCGAGGTTGATCTATTGCAGTGGTTATGTTGTATGTCAATATAGTATATATTGGAGTGCTGTGCCACGAAACTGTATCCGTTTCGTCCTTGTCCTCTTCTTCTTCTGATTTTTGCGAATCTCCGCAGTCCCTTTGCTATTTAATTAACTGTTCAAATGTACAATTTAAATTCAATCATCAAAATTTTCACTCATTTTTTTTTCCCATCAATAGCTAGTGCGAATTTAAGACTTATCAGAATATGTATTTTTAAATTTTTACAATTTTTCATCTAGGAATTTTAAGTCCTAAAATATATAGAAACTCACAAGGGGAGAATCGGAGTTAAAATTGATGAACATTTATTTGAAGATGAAATTGAATATATAATAAATTGTAATGTTTCTGAGATCAGTGAATTATAAATTTTCAGAAATATCTAAAATTTATTTTATATAATAAACTCGTAGCTTGATTTCAGTTTATCCTCACAGCCACAAATACTCTCATCTTATTATATATTTCAGTCAAATCATTGCAACATTCCATGAATACTCCGACAATATACTTGGGGGGAATCATTGTCCCTGTAAAAATAATTTTATTTCATCGCGCCATTAATTTTTTCATATAGTAACCTAAATATCAGTGTAGAATAATTTGTTGGCGCAATTTGAAACTCAGCAACATATCGTCATATGAGACAGGTTGTATCTCCGTAGAAATGTACGCCATCTCTTCAGTAGGTGCCTCAAATGTAATGTTTATAGCATTCAAGGAGGATGAATAAATCGAACAAGTGATGAAAGAAAATTGCACTAATTTCATAATTTAAGTGAAGAAAAACTATTTTATTCATTTTCTGATACTGATTTGTTATTATCTGTGGTACTGGTTTATTACCTTTAAACAAAATTGTCCAATGAAACCAGAAGGAAGAACAAATACATTCAAGGTCCTGACAAAATGTTACATGCATCGACTGAAGCAATTGTGAACAAAAAAGCATCTGAGCCTAATAGCGATAAATCAGATCTTTGTATGCTTCTGGGTTCTTCGTATAATAGTCAATCTCAGCCTGAAATATATACAATAACAAAACAGTTAATCAGATCCCAAATCAGAGAACCTGCTACCGAGCTTTGATTGTATATAATGCTATTTTGGATACACTCAGGATCACGCAAAGGTAATTCTTGCCTTTTCATACACAGCTGACCTGACAAACACCCATGCAGCGGGTGTATGCATAAATTAAGTTACTTGCCATTGACTTATAACTATTATTTGTAGTTTATATCAAATAACACAGTTTATTCAATTGCTGAAGAAGTATTGTTTAATAAATTTTTGTTGATCGTAATTCTTTCTCGCATTTTCCCAAATTCACCAGTTGGAAGTACCCGAAAACTCAGAAAGTAAGATGGATTTGGAATCTATTTTAACCAATCCAAACCTAAAGATAACCAGACCCAGCTCATTACTATCTCTAAGTATGTTTTCCATTGTATTCATGAAATTATTTTAATATCACCCACCTACCAAATGCCTTGTTATTATTTAAAGATTACTACAGATAATTCATTATGCCATCAGCTAGTGGACCAATGCAGCTCAAACCATCATTTGCAGCACAATAGATATGCAAAATTAACCTTCTCAATCTCATAAATACATACAAGTATAATATCATACCTTTCTGATGGCAATGATAGCTGTGACGAGCTTTTCACCAATAAACTCCTTAAATATATCGTCTCCCTCAAGTGCAGACACAGCTTCTCCTAAATCCTTCGGCAACCTTTCAAGGTTTGCACTCTGATCTGATGGGTTTGTCTCTGTTCAAAGAAATAGCAAAAAAATCAAATATAATTCTCAAGCAACCATACCAAATGCGGAGAAAATGTGAATGGGGTCATATCAAGACCTAGCCTGAAGTGACATCACCTGACATGGCTTCTTATATAATAGACATGTAAGTATGTAACTATATCCAGTTACCCACATACTTACATCCAACATAACACAAATATGCTGGTTTTTATATGGGATATTTGAATATTTTGTTATATTTTATCTACTAGTTATTAGTCAACTATAGACAAAATCAAAACTACTCCAAAAATCTTTTCCAACAGGAGACAAATCCAGGAGACATCCAAATCCATCCTGACATGACATGAATAGCTAACATTCCATTTATCAAAACAGAGGTACAAAAAATTACTCACGTTTCAACAAAATTATAGTTTGTTGTACCTATAGGTTCAGGTAAGGTGAGGCCTCTCCTTAAGCCATCGATACCGGCTGCTAGTATAGACGCCAGACCCAAGTGTGGGTTCGCGCACCCATCAAAGGATTTGATTTCAAAATTGCTAACCAGCTCCAATGGGACCCCAGGTGGGCAAGCAGTACGTAAAGGAGCCTCTCTATTTTCTTTGCCCCAGCAGTGGTAAGCACCACTCCATGTATCTGGCTTGATCCGATCATAACTAAGAACCAAAACAACAATGATACGAAAATACAATGCTGATTATGAAAGGAAGAAAAACCTTAAAAACTTATCCTTCACTTTAAAATTGTTTGTGGAGTTATAGTGATTTTGGTCCCATTTCTAGCCAGTCAGGTCCAGTACCAGTGTGAAACCAAATCATTGGTTTGAAACTAGGATTTCTGTAGTTTTTAATACCGTGGATCTATACTATAACTGGCCCTTACGATGGGAAATGAAATAAATTTCAAATTTAGTTAGCTCATTAGGGTTTTTTTGTAATTGTTAAATCTGTACCAGCTATTAGGTACCAGTATCTGTAAAACTTTCATGGTTTAATGGAAACAGATGAACTTTGCTCCACTTTTATAAAAAAAAAAATGAAATAAATTGCAAATTACCTGTTTGGTAGTGGAGCTGTAAATGCTAAGATAGAAGGGAGATGGTTGTACACTCCAGCCAGAAAATTTTGACCAACCTTTGACATCCCATAATGGGTTTCTGGGTCGTTTTCAGATCCAATGAAGACATTCTGTCCATTATCACTTAAGCTTAAGTGAACATGAGAACCCGATCCTACATCATTCAAGTAATACCTACAAGGTGTAATGGACATATTGTCTATTAGTAACTTATATTTCAACAACACAACATTGTATGTTTGATCTGCAATAATTGCTCATTGACCTTGCGGCCTTGCCTTGTTGAAAACATTTGTGATTTTTTATATTAATAATTCACAAAAATTGATAGACTCTGCATGGTTTCTAGAAACATGAAGATGGCCTGAGGTTCTAGAAATTGAAAACAAAAAGCTTCTTTTTTTCTGTCAAATAGTTAAACCTAATAAGGTACGCCAAAATAAGCTCCATATAAAAAGGATAACAAGTAAAACAAGGTGCATCTAAAGTCAAATGTATATTAGAACACAATACATGAAAGACACAAAATACTATATAAGATTAGGAAAGCTAATTCAAACTGAAAAATGTACTTCATATCTACAAAGGTAAATTGGAACATATATTTCAAAAGGGGGAGGGTTCAAATGCACCCAAATTTTTGTACACCCAAATGCACCCTATCTTTCAAATTCTTTTTCTCCGTTTTCAAAGTCAGAATAGTCAATCCGAACCGTTAGATGCAATCTATATATTAAGATGTGCTTGGAGACCAAATTTTACATTTTTTTGAATTTTTTTACTATTTATTAAGCCACTTTGAATATCGCTGATTTTACATCTTCTGAACCATTGGATCAGCGATTTTTCAAAGTGGCTTAATAAATAGTAAAAAAATTCCAAAAAATATAAAATTTGGTCTCCAAGCACATCTTAATATATAGATCGCATCTAACAGTTCGGATTGACTATTCGGACTTTGAAAATGAAGAAAAAGAATAGGGTGCATTTCGGTGCATTTGAACCCTCCTCTTTCAAAAGACATACTTTGGAAGGAAGGTGGCTAACAACCCATGCTTCCTTGCAACTGCTCTAATGACCTCACGTGCATAAATAATGTTGTCAGCTTGCTAAATTGCACGGCAAGTACTTAAATGCAAATTCAAATTGCCCCTTTCCTGCCTCAGAATGCAACTGTCATGAGACAAAAATAAAATTAAAATGAAACACATCATAAGCATGCTGCATGCAGCAAGTGAAATACTGTAAATTTGTACTTCATCCACAAGTCATAGTTCAGTTGCAGTTGTAAATTCAGTTAAGCTTAATTTAACCCAAGTTGAATTTTATTTATAATTAGCCTTAATCAACCCTCAATCAGGTGATGATTCATCCTTGATCCAACTAAATTGAGTCTCAACTAACAATCAGTTTTGCAATGAAGCCTATGTTGTGTTGATTTAAATCTCACAACCTATAGTAATCTGTCAAGTCTAGAAATTGGAAGCAGAGTCATACCTGTTCAACTGAAATATTCAAAGACTGAATAAAACTATATGCCTCCTGCAAGATAGAAGAGGCAGTGTCGAATGATGAGGAGGAACAGTATGTGCCCAAGTCAAAAGGGCCCCACTCTTCTATTCCATTTCTATATATATAGATTTCAAATGAGAACCATTTACCACACAATGAAAAATATCAACAGAAAAAAAAAAAAAACTGTCAGGTGATTGGAAGTTTGCAATATGAATACCTCGTTATTTTCTTAAGAATGTAAAATTCATTCTCAAATCCTGCATTCATGACCTACAATTAAGAAAAAGTAAGATAAAAAAGACGACGCCTTATTTCCCTTGACTCTGTATTAGATCAAATAAATTACTAGTCTATTTATGTACCATATTCACCATACAATAAAATTTTCTTACCAAGCTGAACTCCTTTTGGAGGAACTTGGTGACCCGTAGCAAAGCACTTCTAGGGCAGTATTCCCATTCTTCTCCAGGCTTTACATGCATCTCAGCCAATACCATCTCTTCTTTCGGTGACCTAGCCATAAAAAGGGATATGAGAGATGATTCAACCTAATAATTTATTAGGATTGAAGCCACTAACCTTCAAAAAACAATTTATTAGGATTTCACTACTGGATAATAGTACCCAATGTGAATTATCTTCATATTTTCAAGATAAAAAGTTGTAAAAAAGCGAGAGAAAGTTGGTTTTACCAAGGAATCCTAGATATGGTTGTCATGTCAGGTACAAGCCGAATCTCACCAACAGCAGTTAGGTTGGTACCTTCAGCAGGTCCATCGATAAAGGAAAGCATAGCCATGGATGCATGAGTAAGACCTACACCTTTGGTCTTAACCTCCTCATAAAACCGGCCGGCCGGTACAACCTGAGATACAGGAAACATGAACATATAAAATTCAAATTTAATGAAGATATGCATAAAAAGTCAACTTTCTTCTACTTGGTATACTCACTCGACATCTATGTTGACCTGAGGCATCGACCCAAATAAGGCGAACAAAAACCACATCTTCTCCGTTTTGGCTATCATTGAAATACTTCGGAACAATATTATGTGGGAAAATGTTTTCACTATTTATCAACCCAGCAATGCTGTTTAGCTTGTACAACCTCAATGCATTTTCTCTAAATATGTCTTTAACTGCTTCAAGGGCTTCTTGAAGTGTTAGGTCACCATCTCCACAGGCATCTGATAATACAGTAAATACCACATCTCTTGACCTTCTTGCACCTGTTAAATAATTATTTAAAATACATACATGAATACCATAAGTTTATATTTTTGAATTAGACAAAAATTAAATATAGGATATTGCTTCTTGAATATTTTTGACATACCAAGATAGAATGTCTCAGGAAATGCATACCCGTCAGTACTGAACATCACCTATAAAATGGATGTTACTAAACACCTAAATAAAATGGATATGATAAAATATATGCTTTCAAGAATGGATATTGTAAATTTTAAGAAATTTTAATCGCAGGAGTTCGATTTAATCGAAGTCAGTGTCTCTGGCATTTTGTTGGAAGAATATAATGCAAATTATTTTTAAAGAAAGTCAGTTCTAATCTATTTTGCTATTAAATCGTAAATTATTCCGTTGTCCAAAAGCTGTGCAGTTTAGAAAAAACTAATAAGCTGATCGATAAATTTGATTAGTATTGTACCTTCTTAGTGGGTGCTAGCTCTAGGAGTTCCTTCAAAGAAGAGATCATCCCTTGTACACTAAGCTTTGGTATAGCCAATCCAAAATCGAGATAAACCTATATATATATTTTTTTTTCAATAATTATGGAGTTGTCATTAACTCAAGCAATGAGATTAACCATTAAAAGATATAAAAGATTGGATTGCTTTATTAATAGACCTGGCTGTAAACTGAGGCAAGATATGATGCTTCCTTAGAGAAAGGATATGACGCATGTAGTAGAACAATTTTAGATTTGGCAAATCTCTTATCCTCTAAAATAGTCCGTAGATGTAAAGGATTACTCTTTCTCAAATCTAGGTCCTTGTCTCCAAATCTGAATATTATTACAGCACAGAAAAAATATAAGTAACTACATAAATTCAAGCTAGACAGGAAAGAAGTTGAAATATTACCCAGTATGAATTTGCAAGGGCAGATCAAAGGACACGGCTACTTCAAGACTATGTGTAAATATATAATCAATGAAGCTCTTATTTGTTATCCTTATTGGCTTACTACCTGAAAGGGCAAAAGTACATCAGAAAATATTGATATATAAAATCAACCTGTCAGCTATGACACATGCCGATACAACAGGTCAAAAGCCTGGTTCTCTTTTCATCACTTCTTTTTAAAATTACATTTAAATTATTTATCATTTCAAGTACTTGTGGGCTGTTTTGTTTTTTCTTTTATTCAGTAGAATGTCAAGCATAATTTAAATAACACCATGGTATACCATTCAGCTCTTGAAGAAGGCCCTTCTCAGCTTCTATCTGAGAGACACACGGATCAATCTCCAACCGACTTCTATAAGCAGCTATGCTCTTCATGCCCACTATTTTATCAGTAACTGTATAATCAAGTTCAGGAGACACAATAACTAAAGAAAGATGATTTGGGGATTGATGAAAAATAATTTTACATTAGTTTCACTTAAAGGATATGATTTAATCTTGGTCACTAAAACTTCAGTGAATGAATCCAAAGTCACCTTTGATCCACTGCATTTCTCCTGGGGAAAAAGAAAAGAAAAGTTACGGAAGGCAAAGTCACAGAGGATTTCTATATTAGCAGGCCATAGACATATTGGTATAGTAACACTAGCAATACTAGTTTATTTTTCTTCTTTTTAGGAAATCAAATAACCCAGTGCCAGAAAGGGTAAATACATAAAGACTGGCACCCGCATGAAAATTATATATTAATATAAAGGAGGATTACTGACTTCATTGAGAATAGTTTCAGCCAAATGCTCGATGCGCAATATCCTGCCAACGGCAGGGACAAAAGACTTGTGGGACTGCCAGTCAAGCATTTTGTCGAACACAATGCCATCATCAATAAATACTGCAGATATATTTGCAGCCCCAAAGCATTTTGAGCTGATAGAAACCAACCCTTCAGATTTTCTGTGGCCTTCCACTTTATCTAGTGATGGCTCGCATTTGTACAGTTCAGCAATGTCCCTCAGGCTTCTCTGTGTTTTCATCCAAATAAAATAATATTTCGTCATGATAAAAAAAAAGTGTTTTATGTATCCTTGCGGCCTTAGAAAATGGAAAAGTTAACCATACAAGATATATATGTTCAGGGCGGATGGTAGTGAGAGAAAAGGGGGGCTAAGGCCCCCCTTTAATTTGAAAATTGCAGTTTGTCCATTAAATTTTGTAATTTTTTTATGCAACAATACATTTTCCAGCCCCATCCATCTCGATTTTCTAGTTCTGTCCCTCTATGTTCTTATAATTTACAAGGGAATTCCAAGAAACTTTATCTACTGATCAGTGTTATCAGAACTGGACCGGCCGGTTCGATCAAAATAAACCAGAACTAGAGGTCCATTCTGGTTGGTTCATTAAAAAGACCATGTATGAGCTCAAACCAATTAAAACCGAGTTAATTGACCGGGTTTTTTATAAAAACCGATGAGCCGGTTAGTTGAGAAAAACCGGTTCTCGACAGGTTACTGAGATCGATCCTTGACCTTTCTCTTCGCATATCATATTCTTTTGAATTGTTTCCCTTCTGTTCTCTCATGAAATTTGAAATTGACCATAGCATACAAATAATCAAAGACATCTGTGAAATTGTTAAAACTTGGTTGTTTTAGCATCTGCAAAAGCATGTCCACAAGCACAGGCAACAACTCACCACATCCAAACAAAACAACTAAGAGATGCTAATCATGTTAAAGCTGTGCTGGTTTACCTTTGTTAATATATATGATTGATAATGAATGCTTTCAAGGTGTTTGACAAATGCTCAAGTCAAGATTTTTTTTTTCTGTTTTGTGAGATAATGGTTTGTTAAAATTTGTACGGTAAGTAGCACACAAGCATGGTTCGTTATGATTTGTACTGTAAGTATTAAGCACACAAGCATGTTTCTAGTCAGAGGACTGTACTGAATCTTCAATATTAATCAATGTTGAAATTCTGTGATATTTGCTGGTTGTACACCAGCAAGAAGATTATATTCATTGGTACCATATTTTGCATTTTGGTTCACCATTAGTTATCCGGTCTGGGGATTAATGTTACATAAGGACTTATTAATTTTTTAAGCTTTCTTATGAGTTAAACCTGTCATGGGATGTCCATGCACTGGTCTAGCTAATTTGTGCTTTTCAGTCTACCTGCAGATCTAGCCATTATATCTGTTGCAATCACCTATTAATGCCATATAACAGCACACTAATTTCGATTAATTTGCTTATTTCACTAAATTGCCCATAACTAAAGATAAATTATGCTATCATCTCATATTCTTTGATAAGTTGAAATGAAAGTCTCCTTATAGTTATTTGAATTAATGCCATATAACAGCACACCAGTTTAGATTAATTGCTTATTTCACTAAATTGGCCATAACTAAAGATAACTTATGCTATGATCTCATTTTTTTTTTTTTATCAATTTTCACCAAAATATATGTAGACATTATTTTTTATGTATAGTATAACCCTATGAAAAACTAACGGTTGAACCGGTTAACCCACCGGTCCGACCAATACATTCTTTCCGTTTTGAACAAAGCATCTTCTTTCAACGATAATTAGTTAATTACCTTGAAAGAGAGAGAATGGGGAGCGAAAGAGAGAGCTTCTCCTTCAGCCTCAGAGAAGCACCTGAGGAAAGGGAACTCCGATTCGACCTCTACCAGATTGTGCGCGTGCGCATCGATCGCTTGTATGGTATCCACCGCTTCTCTGATCAGATTTCTGCTTCGGTAGCTGCTTTCAGTCGCGGCCATGGCTGATCTCACTCTCTCTTCCGATCAGTGTGCCTTTGTCTTTGGTTCCAGTTGTGGATGGAGTGTGTTTGACTGCCTGGGTGTTAGTGGTAAAGGCGAGGGATTGGTGAGAATTGATTTAATTGGATAATTGATAATATCGTATACGCACGTTCGTTGACTAAACTATTGGCTATATCTGTAAGACTGTAACAGACTCGGCAATTCTACGGATTTTTATGTGTGGCATTTAAAAGGAACAATTAAATATGTAACATTAAATCTGAAATATTTTATTTGTAGCAAAAACGTTGTCGTAGTTGATGTTTCATATCTTATAAAATGTTGCAGAAGCACTATTTAAAAATTCTACTTTATTGAAATGTTTGTTTTTTAAGGATTATTTTGATGATTGTTATCCTTATTTAAAAAAAAGTTTATTCCTACTAAAAAAAAAGTTGATTCAAATAAGAATACTAAGAGAAAGGGAATGTAGTACAATTAATTAGTAAAAAGTTCTAAAATTATTAATTATCTAAAAGTCGAGAATTTAACTATTTTTCATGACTTTACAACATCTGTCAAACAAGAAGAATACTAATACGTTATTCTTATCATATATTGAATCAGCGGAATAAAGACAATCTATTTTCTTGATCCAACAATATTCCAAAAAAAAATGTATGTAGTGGTATTTTCAACAATATTCCTTAAACCCTAAACCTTAAAAAAATACATTTTGTTATTTTTAATAGTAGATTATTATTTTAAAATTTTAGATTTATTTATGATTTCTATTATAGTTTTCTCCTTTTTATATTTTATTGATGTTTGAAAATATTTAAAAATGTTTTATTCATGCTTTTATTATTGATGAAAATATTATTGGTTTAGAATATGAGAACGAATTTTTTTATTTCACTTTAAATACTATGTGATATACTCCTTCAGTTTCACCCCTTTTTTTATTAATAGAAATAAAATAAATAAAATATTTAAAAAGAACACTACTTTTGAGTTTTTGCGAAAACTAAGTAGATCGGGCTCTGTAAACCCGTCCCACCGGACGGGTCCAATTGACCCGTCCCGGTTAATCGGATTAGCCGTTAACCAACATCAAGGAAAAAAAAATTTCCAGACAGATTTAAGCATCCCATCCCGGACCTGAGAAAAAAAAAGAAGAAAATCTGGACGGGTTAAGTAACCCCGTCCAGAATTTGAAAGATTATATTATATTATATTATATTATGATTTTATATATTATATTTTTTTGTTTTTTATATTATATTATTATATTAATATACTTATATATATATTATATTATGAATAGAACTAGTTTATTTGTGCTTAAGTTCACCAAAGTTTTTGGTGAGCTTAACTCCAAAACTTATTAAATCGGTTTCAAATGACGAATCCAAACCGTTAGAACCTGCCTATCTTGCGAGTGATGCATCTATATGTGAAAATTTTAAACATTTGAATTAATTTAGTATAAAGTCAATTGGTCAAGATTAAAAAATTAATAAATTAATTTTAGTGCATTTATTTTTTGAACGTTTTTTTACCGCTTGACTTTATACTAAATTAATTTGAACGTTTAAAATTTTCACATGTAGAGGCATCACTCGCAAGATAGGCAGGTTCTAACGATTTAGATTCGTCATTTGAAACCGATTTAATAAGTTTTGGAGTTAAGCTCACCAAATATTTTGGTGAACTTAAGCACAACTAAACTAGTTCTATTCATAATATATATATATATATATATATATATAGAGAGAGAGAGAGAGAGAGAGAGACAGGCTAATACACTTTCGGCAGCACTTCGGCCGAAGTGCTGCCACCCGTTTTTTGATTTTTTAAAATCCAAATGGTCGATCCGAACCATTCATCTTGTTCTCCATATTAATATCTGCTTGGGGACCAAATTTTACATTTTTTGAAATTTTTTTTCTATTTATTAAGCCACTTTGAAAATCGCTGATCCAACGGTGGCTTGCCAAAACAGTAAAATCAGGGGTTCACCGTTGGATCAGCGATTTTCAAAGTGGCTTAATAAATAGCAAAAAAATTTCAAAAAATGTAAAATTTGGTCCCCAAGCAGATATTAATATGGAGAACAAGATGAACGGTTCGGATCGACCATTTGGATTTTGAAAAATCAAAAAACGGGTGGCAACACTTCGGCCGAAGTGCTGCCGAAAGCGTATTAGCCTGTCTCTCTCTCTCTCTCTCTCTCTCTATATATATATATATATATATATATATTATGAATAGAACTAGTTTAGTTGTGCTTAAGTTCACCAAAATATTTGGTGAGCTTAACTCCAAAACTTATTAAATCGGTTTCAAATGACGAATCCAAACCGTTAGAACCTGCCTATCTTGCGAGTGATGCCTCTACATGTGAAAATTTTAAACGTTCAAATTAATTTAGTATAAAGTCAAGCGGTAAAAAAACGTTCAAAAAATAAATGCACTAAAATTAATTTATTAATTTTTTAATCTTGACCAATTGACTTTATACTAAATTAATTCAAATGTTTAAAATTTTCACATATAGATGCATCACTCGCAAGATAGGTAGGTTCTAACGGTTTGGATTCGTCATTTGAAACTGATTTAATAAGTTTTGGAGTTAAGCTCATCAAACACTTTGGTGAACTTAAGCACAACTAAACTAGTTCTATTCATAATATAATATATATATAAGTATATTAATATAATAATATAATATAAAAAACAAAAAAAATATAATATATATAAAATCATAATATAATATAATATAATATAAAAAACAAAAAATAAAATAAAATAATATAATATAATATAATATAATAATATAATATAATCTTTCAAATTCTGGACGGAGTTATTTAACCCGTCCAGATTTTCTTCTTCTTTTTTTTTTCTCAGGCTCGGGACGGGACGCTTAAACCCGTCCGGGAATTTTTTTTTTTTTCCTTGATGTTGGTTAACGGTTAATCCGATTAATCGGGACGGGTCAATTGGACCCTTCCGGTGGGACAGGTTTACAGAGCCCGATCTACTTAGTTTTCGCAAAAACTCAAAAGTAGTGTTGTTTTTAAATATTTTATTTATTTTATTTCTATTAATAAAAAAACCGGTCAGTTTCACCTTTATTTCAATCATATAAAGTACAAAATCCAATGGTTCTTTATTTGAGCTTTTTTGCACAACCCGCCATAGGTGAGATGACATTAACTTTACATTGTTCATAAATTATGACATTTAGAAAATCTGCCGCCTTCTCAGTTTTACCTTTGCTTCACAGCCCATCTATAAGAGTGTTGTAGATCACAACATTAATCTCACATCCTTTAGAAAACGTGAAAATCTGTCACAACATTAATCTCACATCCTTTAGAAAACGTGAAAATCTGTTGCCTTCCTCGAGTACCAGCTTCGGGACTACTACGGCTTGCTCAAGGACCACATCTCTGACCCTTGATACTAGACCAAGATCAGCGCGTGCTTGAGGGATGGCAAGGTATGCAAGGACATGCGAGACTATGTCAGAGACCAGAATACTGGCATGCGCATGCAGCAACCGACCAATCTCTCTTCTATTGAGGTGAGTATTGTTTATTTTTTTCTTTTAGTTCGTTCCTACCTTTAATTGAACGAAGTGGTTTTCTTTTGAAGTGATGGAATTAGAAAGTTTTAGTAATCAATTTCAGGATTTTTGCAAGTTTTGTCTCTGATAATGTAGTTGTGCTTGCCCTCCTGCTTCTGTCTCCGCTGCTCAAGCTTCTAGGTATCTATCTCTCCGATTTTTTGGGGTACCTTCACTTTTGCATGCTTTTTCTAAAAATGTTAATGTTCCTATACAATCTAATAAAATAGGGAAAGCACCAGTTGTGTGCTAGCTTGAGCTATTTTCCTTTATGTAAAATTTCTGGTCAAAGAATTCCTTAAGTCGTTTCCTGGATTGGTAGGTATTGTTCCTGTGAACTGTGATACATATATGTGCTGAACATAAGTGCAACTTTTTTTTAATTTAAAGAATCTAATTGTAATTGTTGTTACTTTTGTTAAAAAGGAGGATATATTAGACAAACTGGACAAGAAGGCCCAAAGATATTTGCATGGCAAAAAATAAATTTGAAGGTTTGCTTTCTTATTTTCCTTTTCTCCAAAAAATCCACTGTGTTGTCACTGAAGTTTAGTGATATAATGTTTGTTGAATTTTCTCTATTAGTTATTTTCAAGGTTTGAGGGATAATGTTATTTGCAATTAGCACGGACCATTTTGTTTTTTTGTTTTTATTTATAAATAAACCTTTGCTGTAGAATGGCTTTACTGGTTGCATCGGCATACTTGATTTTAATTAGTTTGAATTTGGTGTAGTGGTTAGAGGCTTACTGGAGTTAGGGGCAGAATTGTACATATTTGATTGACATCCAGTTGTCTACACTTAGAAATTAGTCCTTGTCATATCATATCAACGTTTTGCGGAGAAACCCATTTTAATATACTAGAATGATAGTTTACCATAACCAAACCAAACCAGTGTTGTTAGATGATCAACCAATTCTGTGTTGTGCAGGCTTGAATTGTTCTTGTTCTGCTCAATATGTACTTTGTGCATTCCAAAGACCTGACAACGGACCTGAAAAAGACATGGTAAATGTTGGTACAAGCTTCGTCTTTTGTTAAACCAATTACTTCTTTGTTGAGTTGCAATTTAAAAATTAAAATATTTCTGCTCTTTTATTTGTTTAGCACAACAGTCGTAGCCAACTAAGCTATGAAGTCTTCTTGCCTCTGTCTACATGTACAGAGATAGATACTATCTTTCTTTCTTCTTCAGTTTTTTTTTTTTTTGTTTTTTTTTTGTTTTCTGAAGTGACTTAGTAGCTCACTGGTTCTATTATTGTATCAATTTGTATCAATAACAATGTTGTTGTCAGTGAGACAAAGTGCTTATCTGACTCAGTATGCACATTTGAGTACAGTCTTTGCCAGTATCTTCAGTTCTCTTTTTAGTATCTTGACTTATTTCTCTTTTTAGCTTCACGTTGGATATACATCCCAACAATAAAAATGCTATAGGTGACAGTTCTCTTATCATTAATGGCATGCTATAGCAATTTTTCAATTTGATACAGTTTCAGTCCTCTATGGGTAATAGGAATCACCTCAAGCAATAACAAGAGAATATAACAATGATGTAATACAAGATTCTAATATAACTAAACTATAACTTCTGTATAATTTAATGTACTTTTTTGTTCCATCTTTTCTCTATATACTTCTTTATCATGTTATTCTTCCTATATACTTAATCAAAATCTCTAAAAGCTTCTCCATAAGGCTTGACAACCGCTGCCAAAGCAACACGAGGCCCGCAGCTAGTATACTGTAATTCACAAAATGTTACATGCATCGACTGAAGAAATTGTGAACAAAAAAGCATCTGAGCCTAATAGCGATAAATTATATCTTTGTATGCTTCTGGGTTCTTCGTATAATAGTCAATCTCGGCCTGAAATATATACAATAACAAAACAGTTAATCAGATCCCAAATCAGAGAACCTGCTACCGAGCTTTGATTGTATATAATGCTATTTTGGATACACTCAGGATCACGCAAAGGTAATTCTTGCCTTTTCATACACAGCTGACCTGACAAACACCCATGCAGCGGGTGTATGCATAAATTAAGTTACTTGCCATTGACTTATAACTATTATTTGTAGTTTATATCAAATAACACAGTTTATTCAATTGCTGAGGAAGTATTGTTTAATAAATTTTTGTTGATCGTAATTCTTTCTCGCATTTTCCCAAATTCACCAGTTGGAAGTACCCGAAAACTCAGAAAGTAAGATGGATTTGGAATCTATTTTAACCAATCCAAACCTAAAGATAACCAGACCCAGCTCATTACTATCTCTAAGTATGTTTTCCATTGTATTCATGAAATTATTTTAATATCACCCACCTACCAAATGCCTTGTTATTATTTAAAGATTACTACAGATAATTCATTATGCCATCAGCTAGTGGACCAATGCAGCTCAAACCATCATTTGCAGCACAATAGATATGCAAAATTAACCTTCTCAATCTCATAAATACATACAAGTATAATATCATACCTTTCTGATGGCAATGATAGCTGTGACGAGCTTTTCACCAATAAACTCCTTAAATATATCGTCTCCCTCAAGTGCAGACACAGCTTCTCCTAAATCCTTCGGCAACCTTTCAAGGTTTGCACTCTGATCTGATGGGTTTGTCTCTGTTCAAAGAAATAGCAAAAAAATCAAATATAATTCTCAAGCAACCATACCAAATGCGGAGAAAATGTGAATGGGGTCATATCAAGACCTAGCCTGAAGTGACATCACCTGACATGGCTTCTTATATAATAGACATGTAAGTATGTAACTATATCCAGTTACCCACATACTTACATCCAACATAACACAAATATGCTGGTTTTTATATGGGATATTTGAATATTTTGTTATATTTTATCTACTAGTTATTAGTCAACTATAGACAAAATCAAAACTACTCCAAAAATCTTTTCCAACAGGAGACAAATCCAGGAGACATCCAAATCCATCCTGACATGACATGAATAGCTAACATTCCATTTATCAAAACAGAGGTACAAAAAATTACTCACGTTTCAACAAAATTATAGTTTGTTGTACCTATAGGTTCAGGTAAGGTGAGGCCTCTCCTTAAGCCATCGATACCGGCTGCTAGTATAGACGCCAGACCCAAGTGTGGGTTCGCGCACCCATCAAAGGATTTGATTTCAAAATTGCTAACCAGCTCCAATGGGACCCCAGGTGGGCAAGCAGTACGTAAAGGAGCCTCTCTATTTTCTTTGCCCCAGCAGTGGTAAGCACCACTCCATGTATCTGGCTTGATCCGATCATAACTAAGAACCAAAACAACAATGATACGAAAATACAATGCTGATTATGAAAGGAAGAAAAACCTTAAAAACTTATCCTTCACTTTAAAATTGTTTGTGGAGTTATAGTGATTTTGGTCCCATTTCTAGCCAGTCAGGTCCAGTACCAGTGTGAAACCAAATCATTGGTTTGAAACTAGGATTTCTGTAGTTTTTAATACCGTGGATCTATACTATAACTGGCCCTTACGATGGGAAATGAAATAAATTTCAAATTTAGTTAGCTCATTAGGGTTTTTTTGTAATTGTTAAATCTGTACCAGCTATTAGGTACCAGTATCTGTAAAACTTTCATGGTTTAATGGAAACAGATGAACTTTGCTCCACTTTTATAAAAAAAAAAATGAAATAAATTGCAAATTACCTGTTTGGTAGTGGAGCTGTAAATGCTAAGATAGAAGGGAGATGGTTGTACACTCCAGCCAGAAAATTTTGACCAACCTTTGACATCCCATAATGGGTTTCTGGGTCGTTTTCAGATCCAATGAAGACATTCTGTCCATTATCACTTAAGCTTAAGTGAACATGAGAACCCGATCCTACATCATTCAAGTAATACCTACAAGGTGTAATGGACATATTGTCTATTAGTAACTTATATTTCAACAACACAACATTGTATGTTTGATCTGCAATAATTGCTCATTGACCTTGCGGCCTTGCCTTGTTGAAAACATTTGTGATTTTTTATATTAATAATTCACAAAAATTGATAGACTCTGCATGGTTTCTAGAAATATGAAGATGGCCTGAGGTTCTAGAAATTGAAAACAAAAAGCTTCTTTTTTTCTGTCAAATAGTTAAACCTAATAAGGTACGCCAAAATAAGCTCCATATAAAAAGGATAACAAGTTAAACAAGATGCATCTAAAGTCAAATGTATATTAGAACACAATACATGCAAGACACAAAATACTATATAAGGTTAGGAAAGCTAATTCAAACTGAAAAATGTACTTCATATCTACAAAGGCAAATTGGAATATATATTTCAAAAGACATACTTTGGAAGGAAGGTGGCTAATAACCCATGCTTCCTTGCGACTGATCTAATGACCTCACGTGCATAAATAATGTTGTCAGCTGCTAAATTGCACGGCAAGTACTTAAATGCAAATTCAAATTGCCCCTTTCCTGCCTCAGCATGCAACTGTCATGAGACAAACAAATTAAAATGAAACACATCATAAGCATGCTGCATGCAGCAAGTGAAATACTCTAAATTTGTACTTAATCCACAAGTCATAGTTCAGTTGCAGTTGTAAATTCAGTTAAGCTTAATTTAACCCAAGTTGAATTTTATCTATAATTAGCCAAATCAACCCTCAATCAGGCGATGATTCATCCTTGATCCAACCAAATTGAGTCTCAACTAACAATCAGTTTTGCAATGAAGCCTATATTGTGTTGATTTATATGTCACAACCTATAGCAATCTGTCAAGTCTAGAAATTGGAAGCAGAGTCATACCTGTTCAACTGAAATATTCAAAGACTGAATAAAACTATATGCCTCCCGCAAGATAGAAGATGCAGTGTCGAATGATGAGGTGGAACAGTATGGGCCCAAGTCAAAAGGGCCCCACTCTTCTATTCCATTTCTATATATATAGATTTCAAATGAGAACCATTTACCACACAAAACGAAAAATATCAACGGAAAAAAAATTGTCAGGTGATTGGAAGTTTGCAATATGAATACCTCGTTATTTTCTTCAGAATGTAAAATTCATTCTCAAATCCGGCATTCATGACCTACAATTATGTAAAAATAAGATAAAATAGACGAGGCCTTATTTCCCTTTACTCTGTATTAGATCAAATAAAATTACTAGTCTATTTGTGTACCATATTCACCATACAATAAAATTACCAAGCTGAACTCATTTTGGAGGAACTTGGTGACCCGTAGCAAAGCACTTCTAGGGCAGTATTCCCATGCTTCTCCAGGCTTTACATGCATCTCAGCCAATACCATCTCTTCTTTGGGTGACCTAGCCATAAAAGGGATATGAGAGATGATTGAACCTAACAATTTATTAGTATTTAAAGAAAGAGAGAGATAGAGAAAGAACAAATCTTTTTATTTCATTCTCAATTGTGTTACCTAACAACTGATGAGTTACATCTCTATATAAAGGCAACAGTCTAATCTCTAATCACTTAGGTAATTACATACATGCCACTAACTACTTCCAACTAATTGCTGTTATTGCCTTGACTGCTAATTACATAATTGCCATCCTAACTAACAGTAAGTAATAGGGCTGCCATAGCACAGATGCCTCTGTGCTATGCAATGCTGTAGCAGCTCTTATATTCTAATAGTATTGAAGCCACTAATCTTCAAAAAACAATTTATTAGGATTTCACTAATGGATACTAGTACCCAATGTGAATTATCTTCATATTTTCAGGATAATAAGTTGTAAAAATGCAAGAGAAAGTTGGTTTTACCAAGGAATCCTAGATATGGTTGTCATGTCAGGTACAAGCCGAATCTCACCAACAGCAGTTAGGTTGGTACCTTCAGCAGGTCCATCGATAAAGGAAAGCATAGCCATGGATGCATGAGTAAGACCTACACCTTTGGTCTTAACCTCCTCATAAAACCGGCCGGCCGGTACAACCTGAGATACAGGAAACATGAACATATAAAATTCAAATTTAATGAAGATATGCATAAAAAGTCAACTTTCTTCTACTTGGTATACTCACTCGACATCTATGTTGACCTGAGGCATCGACCCAAATAAGGCGAACAAAAACCACATCTTCTCCGTTTTGGCTATCATTGAAATACTTCGGAACAATATTATGTGGGAAAATGTTTTCACTATTTATCAACCCAGCAATGCTGTTTAGCTTGTACAACCTCAATGCATTTTCTCTAAATATGTCTTTAACTGCTTCAAGGGCTTCTTGAAGTGTTAGGTCACCATCTCCACAGGCATCTGATAATACAGTAAATACCACATCTCTTGACCTTCTTGCACCTGTTAAATAATTATTTAAAATACATACATGAATACCATAAGTTTATATTTTTGAATTAGACAAAAATTAAATATAGGATATTGCTTCTTGAATATTTTTGACATACCAAGATAGAATGTCTCAGGAAATGCATACCCGTCAGTACTGAACATCACCTATAAAATGGATGTTACTAAACACCTAAATAAAATGGATATGATAAAATATATGCTTTCAAGAATGGATATTGTAAATTTTAAGAAATTTTAATCGCAGGAGTTCGATTTAATCGAAGTCAGTGTCTCTGGCATTTTGTTGGAAGAATATAATGCAAATTATTTTTAAAGAAAGTCAGTTCTAATCTATTTTGCTATTAAATCGTAAATTATTCCGTTGTCCAAAAGCTGTGCAGTTTAGAAAAAACTAATAAGCTGATTGATAAATTTGATTAGTATTGTACCTTCTTAGTGGGTGCTAGCTCTAGGAGTTCCTTCAAAGAAGAGATCATCCCTTGTACACTAAGCTTTGGTATAGCCAATCCAAAATCGAGATAAACCTATATATATATTTTTTTTCAATAAGTATGGAGTTGTCATTAACTCAAGCAATGAGATTAACCATTAAAAGATATAAAAGATTGGATTGCTTTATTAATAGACCTGGCTGTAAACTGAGGCAAGATATGATGCTTCCTTAGAGAAAGGATATGACGCATGTAGTAGAACAATTTTAGATTTGGCAAATCTCTTATCCTCTAAAATATTCCGTAGATGTAAAGGATTACTCTTTCTCAAATATAGGTCCTTGTCTCCAAATCTGAATATTATTACAGCACAGACACAATATAAGTAACTACATAAATTTAAGCTAGACAGGAAAGAAGTTGAAATATTACCCAGTATGAATTTGCAAGGGCAGATCAAAGGACACGGCTACTTCAAGACTACGTGTAAATATATAATCAATGAAGCTCTTATTTGTTATCCTTATTGGCTTACTACCTGAAAGGGCAAAAGTACATCAGAAAATATTGATATATAAAATCAACCTGTCAGCTATGACACATGCCGATACAACAGGTCAAAAGCCTGGTTCTCTTTTCATTACTTCTTTTTAAAATTACATTTAAATTATTTATCATTTCAAGTACTTGTGGGCTGTTTTGTTTTTTTTTTTATTCAGTAGAATGTCAAGCATAATTTAAATAACACCATGGTATACCATTCAGCTCTTGAAGAAGGCCTTTCTCAGCTTCTATCTGAGAGACACATGGATCAATCTCCAACCCACTTCTATAAGCAGCTATGCTCTTCATGCCCACTATTTTATCAGTAACTGTATAATCAAGTTCAGGAGACACAATAACTAAAGAAAGATGATTTGGGGATTGATGAAAAATAATTTTACAATAGTTTCACTTAAAGGATATGATTTAATCTTGGTCACTAAAACTTCAGTGAATGAATCCAAAGTCACCTTCGATCCACTGCATTTCTCCTGGGGAAAAAGAAAAGAAAAGTTACAGATGGCAAAGTCACAGAGGATTGCTATATTAGCAGGCCATAGACATATTGGTATAGTAACACTAGCAATACTTGTTTATGTTTTTTTTTTTTAGGAAATCAAATAACCCAGAGCCAGAAAGGGTAAATACATAAAGACTGGCACCCGCATGAAATTATATATTAGTATAAAGGAGGATTACTGACTTCATTGAGAATAGTTTCAGCCAAATGCTCGATGCGCAATATCCTGCCAACGACAGGGACAAAAGACTTGTGGGACTGCCAGTCAAGCATTTTGTCGAACAGAATGCCATCATCAATAAATACTGCAGATATATTTGCAGCCCTAAAGCATTTTGAGCTGATAGAAACCAGCCCTTCAGATTTTCTGTGGTCTTCCACTTTATCTAGTGATGGCTCACATTTGTACAGTTCAGCAATGTCCCTCAGGCTTCTCTGTGTTTTCATCCAAATAAATTAATATTTCGTCATGATAAAAAAAAGTGTTTTATGTATCCTTGCGGCATTAGAAAATGGAAAATTTAACCATACAAGATATATATGTTCAGGGCGGATGTTAGTGAGAAAAAAGGGGGGCGAAGGCCCCCCTTTAATTTGAAAATTGCAGTTTGTCCATTAAATTTTGAAATTTTTGTATGCAACAATACATTTCAGCTCTTTCTTATAAAATGAAATTACATTACACTAGATTTTCCAGCCCCATCCATCTCAATTTTCTAGTTCTGTCCCTCTATGTTCTTATAATTTACAAGGGAATTCAAAGAAACTTTATCTACCGATCAGTGTTATCAAAACCGGACCGGCCGGTTCGATCGGAATAAACCAGAACTGGAGGTCCATTCTGGTTGGTTCATTAAAAGACCGTGTATGAGCTCAAACCAATTAAAACCGAGTTAATTGACAGGGTTTTTTATAAAAACCGATGAACCGGTTAGTTGAGAAAAACCGGTTCTCGACAGGTTACTGAGATCGATCCTCGACCTTTCTCTTCGCATATCATATTCTTTTGAATTCTTTCCCTTCTGTTCTCTCATGAAATTTGAAATTGACCATAGCATACAAATAATCAAAGACATTTGTGAAATTGTTAAAACTTTGTTGTTTTAGCATCTGCAAAAGCATTTCCACAAGCACAGACAACAACTCACCACATCCAAACAAAACAACTAAGAGATGCTAATCATGTTAAAGCTGTGCTGGTTTACCTTTGTTAATATATATGATTGATAATGAATGCTTTCAAGGTGTTTGATAAATGCTCAAGTCAATTTTTTTTTTTTTTCTGTTTTGTGAGATAATTGTTTGTTAAAATTTGTACGGTAAGTAGCACACAAGCATGGTTTGTTATGATTTGTACTGTAAGTATTAAGCACACAAGCATGTTTCTAGTCAGAGGGCTGCATTGAATCTTCAATATTAATCAATGTTGAAATTCTGTGATATTTGCTGGTTGTACACCAGCAAGAAGATTATATTCATTGGTACCATATTTTGCATTTTGGTTCACCATTAGTTATCCAGTCTGGGGATTAATGTTAAAGATGGACTTATTAATTTTGTAAGCTTTCTTATGAGTTAAACCCGTCATGGGATGTCCATGCACTGGTCTAGCTAATTTGTGCTTTTCAGTCTACCTGCAGATCTAGCCATTATATCTGTTGCAATCACCTATTAATGCCATATAACAGCACACTAGTTTCGATTAATTTGCTTATTTCACTAAATTGCCCATAACTAAAGATAAATTATGCTATCATCTCATATTCTTTGATAAGTTGAAATGAAAGTCTCCTTATAGTTATTTGAATTAATGCCATATAACAGCACACCAGTTTAGATTAATTGCTTATTTCACTAAATTGGCCATAACTAAAGATTACTTATGCTATGATCTCATATATATATTTTTTTATAGCCTATCAATTTTCACCAAAATATATGTAGACATTATTTTTTATGTATAGTATAACCGTATGAAAAACTAACAGTTGAACCGGTTAACCCACCGGTCCGACCAATACATTCTTTCCGTTTTGAACAAAGCATCTTCTTTCAATGATAATTAGTTAATTACCTTGAAAGAGAGAGAATGGGGAGCGAAAGAGAGAGCCTCTCCTTCAGCCTCAGAGAAGCACCTGAGGAAAGGGAACTCCGATTCGACCTCTACCAGATTGTGCGCGTGCGCATCGATCACTTGTATGGTATCCACCGCCTCTCTGATCAGATTTCTGCTTCGGTAGCTGCTTTCAGTCGCCGCCATGGCTGATCTCACTCTTTCTTCCTATCAGTGTGTCTTTGTCTTTGGTTCCTGTCAGATACACGATCTGAGAAATCCGAATTTCACTCGCAATTGAGCCAACGAACAGCTGCTTGAACAAGTGATCAAGATCTGAGCTTGAACTCAGACCAATTGTAAGAGGAAGATAAGAGAAATTGACACAAAATTGAGATTATATTTCACACTCTAGTCTGTTACAATCCTTGGCCTTATATAGGCGATGCGAAATGAAAAAAAATTACAGATTTCTACGGAAAGAATGATTTGCATCACGAGCTGACAACTCAGCGCCAGCGTGGCTTACTAATGCTTATTCATCAACGACTCAACTCACTCTACTATTTCTGACGCTTGGACCCTCTTGTCAGCGCCTTCCTCTATTTCGTGGTCAATTTGTTTTAAACGGAGCGGACCCCGTTTCTCAGTGACAGCTCTTTTAAATGAGTGCTGCCCCAATCGCTGCCCTTTATGCCCGGCTGCCCCTTTTCTTCATTCCGAGCTTTTACCGTATCAGAATTAGACCCGGTAATACCCAAATTGAGCCCGGTATCTGACAGTTCCAGACTTCCAGTTGTTGATGGAGTGTGTTTGACTGCCTGGGTGTTAGTGCTAAAGGCGAGGGATTGGTGAGAATTGATTTAATTGGATAATTGATAACGATTATTTAATGCTATCGTATACGCACGTTCGTTGACTAAACCATTGGCTATATCTGTAAGACTGTAACAGACTCGGCAATTCTATGGATTTTTATGCCGGTTTTTTTATTAATAGAAATAAAATAAATAAAATATTTAAAAAAAATACTACTTTTGAATTTTTGCGAAAACTAAGTAGATCGGGCTCTGTAAACCAGTCCCACCGGACGGGTCCAATTGACCCGTCCCGGTTAATCAGATTAGCCGTTAACCAACATCAAGAAAAAAAAAAAAAAATTCCCGGACGGGTTTAAGCATCCCGTCCCGGACCTGAGATAAAAAAAAATATATATATATATATATATCTGGATGGTTAAGTAACCCCGTCCAGAATTTGAAATATTATATTATTATATTATATTATATTATATTATTATATTATATTATATTATGATTTTATATATATTATATATTTTTTGTTTTTTATATTATATTATTATATTAATATACTTATATATTATATTATGAATAGAACTAGTTTAGTTGTGCTTAAGTTCACCAAAGTGTTTGGTGAGCTTAACTCCAAAACTTATTAAATCGGTTTCAAATAACGAATCCAAACGGTTAGAACCTGCCTATCTTGCGAGTGATGCCTCTCTACATTTGAAAATTTTAAACGTTCAAATTAATTTAGTATAAAGTCAAGCGGTAAAAAAACGTTCAAAAAATAAATGCACTAAAATTAATTTATTAATTTTTTAATCTTGACCAATTGACTTTATACTAAATTAATTTGAACGTTTAAAATTTTCACATGTAGAGAGGCATCACTCGCAAGATAGGCAGGTTCTAACGGTTGGGATTCGTCATTTGAAACCGATTTAATAAGTTTTGGAGTTAAGCTCACCAAACACTTTGGTGAACTTAAGCACAACTAAACTAGTTCTATTCATAATATAATATATATATATATATATATATATATATATATATATATATATATATATATATATAAGTATATTAATATAATAATATAATATAAAAAACAAAAAAAATATAATATATATAAAATCATAATATAATATAATATAATATAATATAATAATAATATAATATAATATAATAATATAATATAATATTTCAAATTCTGGACGGGGTTACTTAACCCGTCCAGATTTTTTTTTCTTTTTTTTTTTTCTCAGGTCCGGGACGGGATGCTTAAACCCGTCCGGGAATTTTTTTTTTTCTTGATGTTGGTTAACGGCTAATCCGATTAACCGGGACGGGTCAATTAGACCCGTCCGGTGGGACGGGTTTACAGAGCCCGATCTACTTAGTTTTCGCAAAAACTCAAAAGTAGTGTTCTTTTTAAATATTTTATTTATTTTATTTCTATTAATAAAAAATGCGGGATTTTTATGTGTGGCATTTAAAAAGGAACAATTAAATATGTGACATTAAATCTGAAATATTTTATTTGTAGCATAAACGTTGTCGTAGTTGATGTTTCATGTCTTATAAAATGTTGCAGAAGCACTATTTAAAAATTCTACTTTGATGAAATGTTTGTTTTGTAAGGATTATTTTGATGAATGTTATCATTATTTAAAAAAAAGTTGATTCAAAGAAGAATACTAAGAGAAAGGAAATGTAGTACAATTAATTTGTAAAAAGTTCTAGAACTGTTAATTATCTAAAAGTCAAGAATTTGATTATTTTTCATGACTTTATAACATCTTCCAAACAAGAAGAATACTAATATGTTATTCTTATAATATATTGAATCAACGGAATAAAGACAATCTATTTTCTTGATCCAACAATATTTCGAAAAAAAATGTATGTAGTGGTATTTTCAATAATATTCCCTAAAACTTAAACCTTAAAAAAAAATACATTTTGTTATTTTTAATAGTAGGTTATTATTTTAAAATTTTAGATTTATTTATGATTTCTATTATAGTTTTCTCCTTTTTTATATTTTATTGATGTTTGAAAATATTTAAAAGTGTTTTATTCATGCTTTTATTATTGATGAAAATATTATTGGTTTAGAATAGGACAACAACACTTAATGGACAACCAATTTTATTATTTCACTTTAAATACTATGTGATATACTCCCTCACAACTTCACAGCTTCTGCAATGATTTTCAGAAAAACAAAAGATATACAGAGACAACGGCTTAATATTATGGGTGTCCTCTATTATAGGAATCCAAAATTAAAATCCAATAGGAATTATGTTGTGACTTTAATTTGGAAGGAGATGGATGTGAGTGTAATCTGTGTGCCTATGTATTTGTACTAAAATATAATTTAGTGATAATATAATTATAATTAATTATTAGCCAATTTATATATCTATTTTTTATATTCACCATCATAAGTACAGATGGAAAATATATTGGATGGAAAAAAAAACACAATTGGAAATGATAGATCGGTGATTGTTTAAGATATATCTTGTTTTAAAACATAATGACATATATATTTGAGTGGATAAATGTAACACAGTAATACGTCAACATGTCTATAGCATCATTATATTTTGGTTAATTGAAGTCTAATTGTTTTTATGAATATTACAACTGTCATTGATCAAAATACAAACTATAATAAATAATCAGGTCAATGAAAATCATGTAGACAATATATTATACATATACTAGTATCGTACCCGTGCGTTGCAACGGGAACATATTATAAGATTAAATAGAATATAAAGAGAACTTTTTATTTGACATTCACACAAAAATAAGAAAAAATATATTTAAATGAATATAAAACACACAAATGAGAAAAAATATATATCCAAATAAGTAATAAATAACAATAAAAGAAACAACAACAAATGAAAAAAAAAGGGATCAAATATAATATGATTTTTTTTTAAGTATCATTGCAATTTAATAGCTAATTTTCTCCACAAGCAAGACTAGGTTATTAAATGATTTAGAAGAGAAATAATATGTAAATAAACAAAATTGAGAAAAATATGATTAAATTATTCAAATAAGGATTTACTCTACTTATATATTAAAATCGGAAAGATATAATTGTTTTCATCAGTACAAAATATGCTATTCATCTATTCACAAGATACAGTAGCCCTAAACAATATTCGGAAAGATAATATATTTTTCATTTTCATTGTCGAAACTATGGAGGAAGAGAAGAAATGAAATAGAAAAAACAGAGGAATAAAAAAATAATTTAATTGCAATGATTGAAAATAGTTGTAAAGAGAAAAAAGAAAATGAATCACTAGGGATTCATTCAATTTTAATTGTGACAAATCATGTAGCAGATTTTGTTGTTTTTTTTTTTTAAAGAAGTGGCTTAGCCACTGATTTTCATATAACAGAAAATCATACAATATCTAATTAGTACCAATCAGACGAGATCGATACATCAACAAAATAAAACAACACACAGTAACCTACTACAACTTGGCATAACCAAAACAAGTAAACAAGGTAACAAGCTATAACAACACCACAAAAACCATATACATGCCAATAGACAAAAGGGACCCTTGATAAGCCGAAATTGTATCTATTGAAACTTAGGGTTTGTTATGTAAATTAAGCAAAGTTTTGATTAAATTAGGTTTAATTAGGTTAGAAATGTCCAAAAGTTCAAGTTACTGCCGTAGTTATATTTGTTCTACAAGTAATCAAGTGTTTGGAGCTTAACAAAGCAAAACGAGTGAGTTAGCACGAAGATTGGAGCAACTGCCAACATCCATTGCGGCCCGCAATGACTTCTCAGCACAGCATCTTCATTCCAGCACTTTCATTGCAGTCTGCAACCATCCCATTACGGTCCGTAGTAAGTCAGTTTTATTCTTAAAAAAAAAAATTATTGTTGCGGCCCACAAGGACTTTTATTGCGGATCGCAATGACTCTTCAGTTTTTTTTTCTGCGCAGTCTGTTAACTTCCTCCATGCACTGCGGCCCACAATTAGGTCGGTTCAGAGCCCGAATTTGCTATTTTTGGTTGGTTATTTCTAGGTTTTAGAGGGGGTTATAAATAGGGACCTGTAGAACAAATTAAGGACGTTTTTTAGGTAGAATTTCTAGGGTTTCAATAAGGAAGAGCAAGGAAAAGCTAGAAGAGAGAAGAAGGAAGAAGAGATCATCATTGATCAATTGGTTTTATTATTTTCTTTCTTTTGGAACTCTTTTATTCATTTGATTTGATTTGTATCTTAGCCATGGCTGGCTAAGGGCTTTTCTAGGGTTGATTAGGGTTGTACTTGAAACTTTTGTTATGATTTAGTTGGTTTTATTTTATATATTCTTGTTCTTTGTTATAATATATTCTTTATTTTAATTGATTGTGAGGACTTAATCGAAATCACATGAAACCCTAGGAATTGAGAAATTGAATATTAGGTCCAGACCATAAGGAATAGGGTATTTGATAGGCTAAGTACCGAGAGGTGACGCTTGTCTTATACGGGCTTTACCTAATAGTTTAGAAAGTTGTGCCAAGTACCGAGAGGTGAAAGATGGTTTTCTAGATTTATTGGGACAGTAAGAACTTAATGACTTTAGATTAGAGTAGCCAAGTACCGAGAGGTGACGTTTATTCTAATCGAAAGATGGTATTAATATAGAGATATCCCTTTGTACCTACAACACCCAACTGTGCCTTCATAAATAAAAGAACAAATTTAATAAACCAATTAGTCGTAACACTAGTGGATAGGAACCCTAAGAAACCCTAATTTCTCGTACTTGTTAAAAATCAGAATTTCGCCTTAAGACTTTAGTTTAATTTAATCGCAATCAAACCAACCTTTGAACAAACAAATTTCTTTCTACTTGCTTTTACTAAATTAAATTGTTAGGTTAGATTTCGATATTCCAACTTGTCCCTGTGGAGACGATCCTTAAGTACTACTTGACTAGGTTGTACACTTGCAACCGAATTGAGTATCAACTAGGATTTATTACTTGTATTGTAATAATCTACATCAACCCTGTACGCTTATAAATTGGCAGAGGATATGGAGGAGCTTGAGTCAGACACATCATCCATCGAAGTTATCCCTAGACCATGCATATGAGTTGAATCCTGTATAGTCTCCATGGAAACCATAGTGGAACCTATCAGGTCCTTCAAATCAGAAGGTAAAACTTTGATGGATGATTTTGTGGTAGTTTGTTTTTAACTAAACTTAGACTTCTACACATAAAATAGATGTATTTAATCAAACAAGATATATAATGTGATTGAAGGGCTGATATTCAATTTGAAAGTTCATCTTTCAATCTTAGCCGCTAGCAGATCAGAACAACTACGTGCATTATATAAGAATGAAGATATATATTTATAGAGAGAGAGAGAGATGTGTAAAATGTAGTGTTCTAAATAGCACACTATAGCGATGCTATAGTGTTTTTGAACCTTACACATTAAGTTATGGGATAAAGGTGCACTATTTCAGCTACGACTGCTAAAGTGGTAATGAAAATTCTCTATAGTGTGAATAGCGCATGCTATGCTAGATGAGTTTTTATTTTAAGGCTCAAATTGAAAAAAAAATTTAAGGACAAATTTTTTTAAGGTCCAGATTGCTTTTACTTCCAAGAAAAATATAAATAGTTTATAACATGATGTTTATGTTATTTTGAATAGAATAAAATAGTTTATGTCATGATGCTCAATTTATTTGAATAAAAATGATATGATATTACTAGAGATATTTTGAATTGATTCAATATAAATACTCTTAATTAATTTGGTGTTAGTTATTGCTATATAAAATTTTAGATAATGTGGATAATTAATATAATAATATAATATTTTTTTTGAAAAAAAAGTTATTAGGATAGTTTTAATTATAATTATGCTATTTTTTAATCTTCTTAGTTCTTACAATGACACAATAATCACTATTTAGGATCTTAATAAAATGTATTAAGATGGCAATGTCACCTACTCAACTGAAATTTTTATTTATAGCATAAAAAAGGAATAAACCAAATCACCTCAATTTTGGGAAAATTACAAAAATATCCGGGTCGCTAAATGCCTTAGTGACTCCAATTTGGGAGTTGCCAAATGCCCTTGCACCCCCCCTATGCTATATATAGGGGGCCGCTGGAACTCCCTTCATTATTCATTCAAGCATCATTTCGATCCCTTCGAGCTTGGATAAGTTTTCTTCTTCTTTTCTTGTTTCAATTGTTAATTTAGGATAGTAATTAGGTTTAGGTTTAGGGTTTAGGATTAGATTGCGGGTTTAGGATTTAGGATTTAGGATTAAATATTAATTTGTTCCATTTTGGATTTAGAACCAAAATTTAATACTGTTTGAGCATCAAAATTAAATTAGACGAATACCAAAATGTTTACAACCATAATTAAATTGTTTTGTACCAAAATTAAATTGTTTAGTACCAAATTTTGTCACTTAGAATAGTACCAAAATTTAAAATGTTGTCGATTAGATTAGTACTAATTTAAAATTATACTTGAAGTACTAAAATGGCAATACATTTAACCATAAGTTTTATCATATTTGGCTAAAATTGGTACCAATATTTATAGCAAAAAATTATCAAATACAACATGATGTTTTTATTCATGTAGGGTGAGTCTGGACAGGCTACAGTTTTTGATCCTGGAGTTCAACGTACATCCGAGATTGAGGAGATTCATAACGAGCCAATTTAGTCGGAGGATGTCCATGTGGAGGACTCTCTAGACTTAGCAGATACTGATGAGACGCCACTCTTTAAGTGAAGTCAAGGGTTCAGGAAGAAGAATGAGAGGACAATATTTAGTCCTGATCGGTAGGTTTTGATTTGTACTTTTTTATAATTTTGTCATACTGTCACTTATTTATTTGCTACTTTGTTATTTATTTTATTTGTTTTATTTATTTATTTATTTTGTTCATTATATCATTATCAAATAAACAATATTTCAAATGAACAACATTTTCAAAATAAACAACATACTCATAAGATAGATATGACAAACTAACGATATTTTCAAAATAAACGACATCTAACACAAAATAACAATTACACATAATATATAAACAACATAAAAAAAAATAAAAACCATAAAACCAAAAAAAGAAAGAAAAACATTTTCTACTAGAAAAAAAGAGGGGTCGTTGAGACATTTGATGGCTCCAAGGGCCGCAGGAGCATTGGGTAGTCTCTAGACTAGGGCCGCACCGGCATTTGACGGCTTCCAGTCTCTGGGGCCACTAAACGCCTAAGCAGCTTATGTATTTGTTAAATTTTCTAAAACTGTATATGTGAAATAGGTGAATCTGCCGGGTGTTTTTCACATACTGTAATTCACATATACAGTACTTCTCAAATCCAATATGGATTTGTTGGTATGTCAAAAAAAAAACCTAGAAATATGGATCGAAATTTTATGAAATATTCTAGTTTGTTGGTTTCGTCTTTTTTTTTTTTTTGGTTTTTTTTTTGCAGTACTTTGTTCATATTTTCAGATGTGTGAATTGTATTTGGTGATTGCTTAACAGAATCATATATTTCTGAAATTGGCTATGATCGAAATCAATGGTAAAGGTGAAATAAATCAAAATTAGTTGCCTTCATTGATGAAATGAACAAAATTAGTTGACTTCAACGATAAAGGAGAAATGAATAGAAATAATGTTGATTTAAAAATGTTTGATCGGATCCATTATAGTCCTGGGATGAATTTATTGACGAGAAGAAAAATACCATCCATATTTTCATCATATTTACAAATGTTGCCATCAAATTAATTAATTATGCACCTAAATTACAAAAACAATAACTGAATGTAAAAAATTAGCAAAGCATGGAGTTCGGTTCTAAAGCTCTTAATATTTTGGGATGCATGCGCGCATAGGTGGAAGAATTTACAAAGGCAGAGATGCTGCATAAATCAGAGGATCAGATTTATGGCGGAATCACCAAAAAAGAATTCACATCCTCTCCAATACCTGACAAGGGAATCTTTTACAATTACTAAATCTGAACCGTTCTTTTTAACTTGGCACGAATCTCAAAGCATAAAAGTACTGCCCCCTATTGCTCCCGGAATACCAAACCGGTTGAATTTAATCTGAAACCGTAAAGTGAGGGTCATCCTCTGCAATACTGGAGAGGATACGGATTCACCAAAAGGCCCCTAAAATTGTGGCAGATGTTGTTAAGGCCATAGCCGCTGATTCATACAAGGATATTAATTTCAACCTTGACGTGATGTGGAAGGTCCTTATCTCTTAGACTCTTACCCTCTGCCTCTGATATTTTTTTTGTCCTGTTAACGTTGGAATGGATGAAGAAAAGATGTACCAGATATTGATATTGTAATAGCTAGTATGGTGCTCTTCCTTTTGAATGCTATCCTCTCTTAGAAATTATTTTATCTTCGAATTATCTTTTTCTTTTTCTTTTTTTTTTCCTTTTTTTGAAAAATTGACGGGGCTGTCAAAGATTATATTGATCAATATATCTCTTTCTCGTTCATATCTTTTTTTTTTTTTTTTTCTGTCGATTCGTGGAGGTGGCAAATTAACTTGTTGGGGTTGGATACTAGTCATGTATCAGGCTTGGTTGCATATTAAATTTAAATCAAATTTCTTGTTTGGGGTATTTAATTTTAGATCAAATTTAAATCTTTGAACCAGTAAATTTCTATAAGTTAAATGGATGGCATTTATGTATCTGTTTTGTATGTGAATATAACTTTTGCTTTATTTAATTGTTATTCAAAGTGATCAAAAGTCTAAAGATTGTTAACCTCATAAATGAACGAAGTATTGAATAAAAAAGAGGAAACCAACAAATTGAAATAGGTGAATTAACAGAGCTAACAGAGAAGGTACAAAGAAATTTCTGAGTCAAAAAGTCAAAACAGTGAAAGTAAAAAAGTTGGGCTAGAAGGGGTTAATGTGGGTTCACAGAGATATTTTGTTAAGAAATTTGGAGAAGGAATATTTTGATTGAACTCTTTGGGTGTGTTCGGCAGAGCGGCTTAGAGCACTGCAGCTTAACAATTTAAGCTGTGTTAAGGAATGACTGTTCGGCACATGACTCTAGGGAAGTGTGTAGGTTGGAGTGGGAGAGAGGTGATATAAAATATAAATAAATGAACAGAGGGTTTAAGCTGGGTGCTAAGGAGGTACTGAGAGTGAATTTCTTAAGAAGAGAGGAAAGTCAGCTTAATTTTCTGTTCTAAGGAACCTAAAGCTGAAAGCCTTAAGTCCATCTAAGTCTCACCTGTTCGGCCCGCTTAAGGCCTTAAGGAAGGCAAAGGAGGCTAAAGTCAGTCTGCTGAACACGTACTTTGAGAAGTAGGATATTTTATAAAATTTTCTATGCTAAGGGTTTCAATTTGTTTATTAATATTGAAAAAAATATATAAAATTTAACATTGTACATCTCAATTTAAAAAAATTCAAAATTTTTTCAATCCAGAAAATAATTCGCCCAATTCAGATTTTTTTTTTCAGAAAATTATTCCCCGAATTCAAAAATTTCTTTTCGGAGAGTTATTCTCCGGATTTGTGTTTCCGTATTCGAATCTATGTTTTTCTTTTTAATTAAACAATTTTTTTATGATTTATTTATTTTTTGTATTAAAATATTAGTAATATTTTTTTTTGAAAATAGATGAAATACTATATAATTTAGTTTATTACAAAAACTGCAAGAAATAATTTGAAATAATATTTTTTAAGTTGGATTTTTTTGTAGATGTAAGAAAAATTAAAATATTTTTTCGTGTTATTAAAAATAAAAATATTTTGAATTTGAGTTATTGATATTGGTTTAAAAATCACTTCTAAATAAATACAAAAAATATTATGATCCTTCTATTTTAAAAAATAACTTATATTTAAATAAATATTGTGATCCTTCGAAAAATTTCTCGTAAATAAATACAGCGTCCTTCTATCATCTACCGTAACATTTCAATATTCGTCCGTCCGATCTACAGTAACATTTCAATTTATCGCTATAAATAGATTACCCAGTGACAAGTGGGTCCCCTTCTCCATCGTTGTTCCCCCGTCTTCTTCATCTTCCATTTACGCCTCTGGCTAGTATTCATTCAAGCTTCGATTTGAATGACCTTGTACTATATAAAAACTAGACTTCATAAGGTTGTATTTGATATGATGTTTTTCTCATTTGTACTGTGAGAGAAATTTATATTTTTTTTGAAAGAAACTCTCCCGATGTTCAATTGAGAAAGAAATTAAATATACTGTCCAATAGATACTTAAAATTTCTGTATGGATGTTAGTTATAAGAAATCATACAAAATCAATAATGCAAGCTTATTGTTTCTCTTACTTAGTTTTTCTTTCTTTATCCTATTAGTTTTTCTCTGTATATCTTCCTTTATTCTTCTAATTTCTCCAAATATGCTCTTCAAAACTGAATCAAATTCATTCTTCATTCTTATCTGCACAGAGTGAAGCAAATAATTTGAAAAATCTATTCAAAGGTTTTTTTTTTAAGGTCAATCTATTTTTTGTTTTTTTTTTACATTAAAAACCCGTAGGTTGTCGTTGATATAGCAAGTGCATGAGTGCTGTTACAGCAGTTGCAATGAATAGATAGCATGGTGCAGCAGAAAACTGAAATAAAGGGGCCTGATTAACAGCGAGTGAAGGCCTTAGGATCCATTGCACACATTTTAAACCAAATCTTCTGAAAACAGCATAACTCAGATTAACAGTGAGTGAAGGTTAATCTATTCAGAGATTGATCTGGTAGAGATTACTAGGCAGCAATCATGCACAATGATTATTGCAAAGCATGAAAGTAAATAGATATTCTTCAAATCAGCCCGCGCATACTATGGAACTTATATCGATCGACTAATCTCTGAATAATTTTTTTATTCTATTTTACAAAATAAAAGAAAACAACATATTCATATAATTTACAGTTCAGCATTCATCCAACATCATCAAGTTGCTCAAACAAAACCACCGTTGACTCGAATAACCTGACCATTGACCCATCCAGCTGCCTCGCTCACCAGAAACCCAACAACCGGGGCAATGTCGGTGGTCTCGCCAATTCGTCCTGAGCTCCTCTCAGTCACTTTTTTCACAAAATCCTCATCCTTCCCCCCAAAAAACAAATCCGTCTTTACGGGGCCAGGTGCCACGACATTTGCTGTGACACCTGTCCCTTGTAACTCCTTGGCAAGGATCTTTGTCATCGTCTCTACTGCTGCATTTGTGGCCGTATATGCACCATATCCAGGGAGCAATGTTCCCATGATAGATGACGAAAAGGTCACAATTCGACCCCAGCCGTTACTCGGCAACCGTTTAGCTGCCTCCCGACACAACAGAAAGGTGCCACGTGCATTAACCCGAAACATCTCGTCAAAGTCTTCAATAGTTGTATCGGCAATTAACGGATATTTAGGGTTTAAAATACCTGCACATGCAACGAGTATGTGGGCTTGGCTTCCGAATGCCTGTTCAGCTCTGTCAAACATGGACCGAACAGCATCTGGATCCGAAACGTCACCTTGAACAGTAACGGCACAAGGCGTGTCAGTTGAACCGCTGTAGCGGGAATTGAGCTCTGCTGCTAGGCTATCAGCCTGGGCATAGTTGGATGCATAAATAAGGACCAGGCGTGCACCGATGGATGCCAGGTGCATGGAGATTTCCCGGCCAATGCCACGTGATGCGCCGGTTACAACTGCGATGCGGTTTTCAAGTGGCTTAGCAATCAGGTGAGAAGTATCTGTTGCCATTTTATCGGTTTTGGAGCGTTACTTTAAGAATTTGTTGGTGTTAATGGAGCTATAATGATTGGTGTTATGTAGAAACAGATTTATTAGTTGCTAATAAATCGTCACGGATGATATAACCTGGCACTCTGAATTTTCTAAGTCAAGTTTGAATTTTGAAGTTTGGATTCTCTGTGACAGTTTTCAACCGTGGCGTTTCATGTGTGAGATCATCACAAGTATTCTGGAATTCATACACCCCATTTAATTTGCTTGAACGCCATTCATAAGCTTATGATCAGCGCATCCAGCAGTTTTATACCGCACAGTGTTGCTTGTGGCATCTGCCACAGGAAACCCAAATTAGAGGCATCCGTTGCCAATTTGATGACTTACTGATCAATTATCTTTCGTCTTTTACCCAGCGTCCGCCAACTCAACCAAAGCATTATACTTTCGCTTAAACAAATTGAAATCAATAATACATCCCGTCGTAATCAATTATACGGAAATCGATAATAACACAATTTTTTTCTTAATTTTCCCCTGCTTTGAGTATTTCAAACGAGCAAATCAACGATATTATATGTGTATAACTAACTGCCAAATGTTTACGTATCAATTCTCGCAGTACACCTGTAGATACGGCTTGTTATCGGGCCTCCGTCATCAATGAAAAATTGAAAAGTAACATAATCATTTTATTAATTAAGAAAATTGCAAACCACACGAACACTTTCAATATCGCAATTTTCGTAAAATAATGACCCATTTTCTGCACAGCCCTAGGCCCAATGACCCAGTCAATGGGCCGCGCATAGTTGGCCCAAAGTTTGTCTCTGTTTGTTTTTTGGGTTTTTTGTTTTTGTTTTTACTTCAATCCGAAGCATAAAGTTATTCGATTAATGCTCTGGTATGCTCTTTGACAAAATCAACGCTGCAAAATAATTATTACACATATTTTTTTTCCCTTTATGAGTAGTGTTAAATCAAACTTACAGTTTTCAGGTTTCTGCTTAATTCTTAATTCCTTAAGAGTTAAGACAGAAAATGGGAGAAGCAGTTCCGCCTGAATCATTAAACTAGTTCATTTAATAAATCCAATAAATGATTAATTAAAATAACTAATAGAGAAACTTTCCTAATTACTTTAGAATAAATTGGAAGTATAGTAAAATTCACATCAAAAATACACAAACACAAAAATCTAACTTTCTCTTAGTATGTTATATATACATACTGTTGGGATTAAAATAAAATAAAAATATGTGACAATGAAATTATTGAGTAATGGAATATATATTGATCTTATACATTGAGAATAGATCGATACGGTTCAGAAACGGGTCAAATTGAACCTAAAACTGGAAAAAATACGACTAAATAAGAATCGCAGAAGAAAAACAGAGGACCTATTAGCTCCCTTCCGGATGGTAACGGGTCAGATAGCGTGGGCAAAATGGGTTATGCTGAATCCTACACGTGTATGATTAAAGTATGGTCCTAACTGTTTCATGCGCAGTTTTCAGTCAGTATATTCATTTAGTCCATAATAGAACTGTTGGACTTCTGTAGAATTCATATTTCATCCTATTAGAAAGATTTTTATTTGTTAAGAATTTAATTTGTATTTTTTACATATTAAATTCTTTTTGTTTGAAAAAAATAATTAAGTTTGCATATTAAAAAACTTGAATTGTTTGATATAATCATAGTCTATTTTCAGACAGTGATTTGAAAAAGTACGTTTCAAGTTAGTGAACGTATATATTCAACAAATTAACATGAAAACAATCATTTCGATCCAAGAGTCTTCCGCTACAAGATATTTCATGATTTCATATAACTCAAAAATAACATTAATTCAGAAATAACACTATTTTTTTAAACTATTTAATATTTAATAAAATAAAAAATAGTACTAACTCACTATTTTTTTATTTGTCTTATATGAATTAATTCACTATTATACTAACTCAATTAAAAATTAAATTAGCTACTATTCTCAAACTTGAAATTAACTTTATTCGTCCTTTGTTTCTTGTTTCATTCAAATATTGGTACCAATGTGGGTTTCTTAATTCTCAATCGGAGGTTGCTGAACGAGCTCCATGTGTTTAAATAATGGACCAGCTTATCAAGGAAAGATTAAATTATGCAACGACACGTATCACGCGGAAGTACGTAGTAAAGTTGGTACAACTAATTCTGAAGATAAAGTTATAAGAAAAAAAAAAAAGTTATGAAGAGAAAGTGACTGTCCAAATCTCCGTTGACAAACTCTAGCACTGGGTAAAGTAATTAGCAACTTTATTTATTCTTTTGACAGAGGTCATATTTACTTTACCTCGCCTTCACGTAGAGAATTTTAAATTTATAAAATTAATTAAAATATATAAAAAATGAATAAACAACGGCAGTATTTAACACCATATAAAGAACTGAATCATTAACTTGATTTCTTTAAATACTTCTACAAACTAAATAATTCAGTTCCTTTAATGTATCGTCTCATGATCTTATCTAAAAACTGAGTTGTTGTGTAGAAGGATTATGAATGAATCATACCTTTAAATTATGTAGAAGAGATAATAAAATAGTGATACAGGCGTTACCAACTGGAAGCTACTACCATGTTTTTCGAAAAAAAAAAATGTCCTCCCATAATAATCCTCACAACCCTCCTCTTATTTCTAAAATGTTTCTTTAAATTAAATTGATTGTGAGATCGAAATTCTCAAACAATCAAGCCATTTTCGATATTATTTTTAATAAATTCCTGTAAATGAAAATTTGTACTCCACGTAGCTAGGTTTGAAAATTGACTAGACGACCAGAGAATATAAGAAATGTCAATTCTTAGATTGACACAAAGCACACAGTCTCAGCGCGCCAAATTCGGATCCAATCAATTGCGACTTGAATTATAAAAACAATTATATTGGTGGAGTTCCCACCAAGCAATCTCATATGGTCGATGACATAATTTTACATTTAAGGATGCCTCCGCTGTGGTTAATTTCTTGTCGGCAGTATTTTTATCGGTGGTGTTACTGTTTTTTTTTTTGTGATATTCAAATAACAAATTCAAACCATTAGATATTTAATTTATATTATAATTTACTTGGAGGCCAAATTTTACATTTTTTGGAATTCTTTTACTATTTATTAAGCTGGTTTGAAAATCGCTGATTTTAATGTTGCAGAAATTTACTGAAAACAACGGTTTTCAAACCAGCTTAATAAATAGTAAAAAAATTTCAAAAAATGTAAAATTTGGTCTCCAAATAGATTATAATATAGATTAAACATCTAACGGTTTGGATTTGTGTTTGGACATCACAAAATAAAAAAAACAGCAGCACCTCTGGCTAAAATGCTACTGGCAGCAAATTAACCGGACCATATATATATATATATATATATATATATATATAGTCCGGCTAACGCGCTTCCACTAGTATATCGACAATATGCTTCCGGCCTCTAAAATATATTGAATCGGGTTCAAATGAAAAATTTGAATCGTTCAAACCAATCTTCTTAATGAGAGCTTCATTTCCATATTAAAAAATTTAAGTTTCGAATTTATTTACTATCAAGTCAAGTGGTCAAAAAATGAGCAAAATAGTGCATTAAAATACGCACAAAATCTTTCATATTTTGACCACTTGACTTGATAGTAAACAAATTTGAAATATAAAATTTTTTATATGGAAATGAAGCTCTTGTTAAGAACATTGGTTTGAACGGTTTAGATTTGTCATTTGAAGCCGATTCGATAACTTTTGAAGGTTGGAAGCATATTGTCGATATACTAGAGGAAGCGCATTAACCGTACTATAAATGTATATATATATATATATATATAGAGTTAGGCTGGGGTGCTATGGATAGCATAGTGACCTCCCGTGCTACGGCTCAATATTCAAGTTTTCAAAATCCAAACGGTCGATCCGAACCGTTCATTGTTTAATCCATATTGAAATGTGCTTGGAGACCAAATTTTACATTTTTTGAAATTTTTTTGCTATTTATTAAGATGGTTTCAAAATCGCTGTTTTTATTAAAATTCTGCACCACTGGAAAACAGCGGTTTCAAAAATGCTTAATAAATAGTAAAAAAATTCAAAAAAATATAAAATTTGGTCTCCAAGCACATTTCAATATGGATTAAACAATGAACGGTTCGGATTGACCGTTTAGATTTTGAAAACTTGAATATTGAGCCGTAGCACAGAAGGCCACTATGCTATCCATAGCACCCCAGCCTAACTCTATATATATATATATATATATATATATATATATGAGACAGGCTAATATGCTTTTGGCAGCACTTCGGCCGAAGTGCTGCCACCCCAATTTTGATTTTTTGAAATCCAAACAGTCGATCCGAACCGTTTATCTTGTTCTCCATATCAATATCTACTTGGAGACCAAATTTTATATTTTTTGGAATTTTTTTGCTATTTATTAAGCCACTTTTAAAATCGCTGATCCAACGGTGAACCCCTGATTTTACTGTTTGGCAAGCCACCGTTGGATCAGCGATTTTCAAAGTGGCTTAATAAATAGCAAAAAAATTCTAAAAAATGTAAAATTTGGTCTCCAAGCAGATATTAATATGGAGAACAAGATGAACGGTTCGGATCAACTGTTTGGATTTTGAAAAATCGAAAATGGGGTGGCAGCACTTCGGCCGAATTGCTACCGAAAGCATATTAGCCTGTCTCTATATATATTACCAATTATGCTGATATATATGATGGAATGATTTATAAGTTTATAAAATAATTAATGTGGCCACAGATTACATTTGCGTGTTTGTTTTTTTTTTTTTTGAAGGTTGTCGACAATTTGTGAATAACGATATATATTAAAAGAAAAGTATTTACAATACATTTGCGTGTTTGTTAGGGAGTGCGAATGACCTAAGAAGGTAAAGTAACTTTTATAAGTTAATTGCTATCATATTCATTAAAATTTGCATTCTTATTCTTTTCATCAAAACGTTAAAAAAAAAGTTGCTCATTAAAATTCGGCATTTTTCTGTTGTTTATTTCTCTTCATTAAAATATCATTATTATTTTTAAAATTTTAAATTGACTCATTTATCCGTTTGCTAGGAGGGAATAGATTTTTTATTATTTTCAACATGACCAAACAAGAGGGAAGTTCTATTGGCGCATAAAAGGTTGAGGGATGGCAGATCACAAAGAGCCATTGTTATGTAGTCATGACTTGAAGTAATATTAGAGTATTTTAAAGTTCAATTCTGAACCATTTGTTATGTAGTCATGACTTTACGTAGTCAGAATGGCTTTTTTTTTTTTAAAAAAAAATGAACCATTTGTCCTAAAAACTGATCAAATCTAAGATGGACATTTTTTTTAAACATGCAACATTTTTTTTTTTTTATGCTTTTAATAAAGGATATGTCACACCCCCGATCCAGAGGTGCGACGATCCTGCCGCTTTTATTTTCCATAACAAATTTATGTAACACAAGGTATATGTCTTTTTATGCATTGCCAATAGCATCCATTATAAATTTGTCACATCCCAAATAATTAACAATAATTATCTGATATTTTATAGTGGATGATGCTAAAGATAAACTCTCTGCACGCTGTCAGATATAATAAACCCAAATCCCATATCTTTAGGTGGCCCTACTGTCAATTACTCGGAAGTGTTTTTTATCTTCGTATAATAAACCTGTAACCCACAAGGGGAAACGAGTGAGAAATAATAAATTATTTCTTAGTGCTGATTGCCACTCAGATTATTAGATTCGAAGGAAATCCATATTCAGAATGAAATCACCGCACGAGAAATAAATAATTTATTTCATATTGACGAATGCAAATATTTAATAACAGTATCCAATTGAATAACAAAAAGTACATAAATAAATCAGAAGTCTAAGAATCTTATCAGAATAAATAGTTTGGATCAAAATCTTTTAATTCTTTTAAGTCTGGTAATGTTTAGGACCTAATCTTTACAACCACTAACTCTGGTAACATTTGGTTCCTTAACTTTACAATTTATAGTATGGTAACACTGATAGATACCATAACATGTACATGTTGTATCAGGACTTATACCGTTTTAACTATCCTGACAACTTGTTAACAAAAATAATACGAAATCAATATCACAATACTGTCATTATCAGAAAGAAAATCAATGATAAGACAGTTACCACAGTTCATTAGTCTCACAGTCACAATTCACAATTTATTCAATGTCCCTTGCCCAACCAGTACTGGGTTTAGTTGGAGCCATTCACCATATGCGCATAAGGATTCTGGAGTAAAGTTTAGTAGCTAGCTAGACTTTACGATATATTAATAATTTTTCTCCACTATATGGAAGTTCAAGTATTATAGTATTCAATATTCAATTAATTCAATCACTGTGGTTTCAATCAATCATTTGCAATAAGAATTATCCAATCAATAAACAATATCAATATGATAGTCAATAAACTTATCTGTAATTCAGTTTCAGTTGTATTGGGCTATGCATATGATGCAACAGTTCAATCAATGCAGTAAATCAAATATTTAAAATGCACAGCGAGTTACGATTTAATTCCTAGTCATGAATCTCAGACTAATTCAATAACCTCGCACTTGATATCGTAGGGCAATCAAGCAAAGTCGTCCTGAACATTCAATCTTATATGTCTTTATTGTAATTATTTCCTATATCAGAATAGTACATATATTTTAGTCAATCCATATAACAATTTATTATAACCAAACAATATACGTGTTATAATATTTAAATCCAATTATGTCTTATTTAGCCGAGCCTAAATCCCAGTTCAAATGAATTTCCAATTTTCTTTACAATCATGACCCTGAAAATTATATAGATATACTAGTAACCGAATTCATCTGACACAGATAAATATTGGTTTTTCAGATTATATCGAAGATTCCGCAAACCACTTAGCAAGACACCAGGAAGCAATTTAAACCACAGTTCGATACCAAAAATATACGGTTACAGTTGACCTCTAAACCCAAGTCCGGGAATCAAGTCAATACAATAATTATCAGTTATTGATTTAATTAAAGAGCATAGGAGAAAAATAGAGGCCTTAAGCAATTTGATTAGAATACACTAATAAACAAGTTTTTAAAAAATTCCCACAAAATTTTAGCTTGTTTTATCCATTCTGTTAAATCAATATTCCTTGAAATATATATTATATAGTAATTAACCCAATGATCCTTTTAATTTCTTTAGCAAGCTTACTTGTTGATTTTCAGATTTTATCAAAATCCTAATTCGGATTAAAGAAGAACAATATATATAGTGGAAGACAAGAAATACCTAGCTGCCAACTTTAACTTCCAAGAAGAAGAAAGATTGAAACACCAATCCAATTACTAAGTTTTTCCGGTGGCTAGTTCAAATCGATAGATTCTTCTCTGTTGCCTCACGGAAAATATATATATATATAGAGGAGGGTTCAAATGCACTTTATCTTTCAAATCTTTTTTTTTTCGTTTTTAAAGTCCGAATAGTCAATCCGAACTATTAGATGCGATCTATATATTAAGATGTGCTTGGAGACCAAATTTTATATTTTTTAGATTTTTTTTTACTATTTATTAAGTCACTTTGAAAATCGCTGATTTTACATTTTTTGGACCATTGGATCAGTGATTTTTTAAAGTGGCTTAATAAATAGTAAAAAAAAATCTAAAAAATATAAAATTTGGTCTCCAAGCACATCTTAATATATAGATCGCATCTAATAGTTCGGATTGACTATTCGGACTTTAAAAACGAAAAAAAAAAGATTTGAAAGATAAAGTGCATTTGAACCCTCCTCTATATATATATATATTTTCCGTGAGGCAACAGAGAAGAATCTATCGATTTGAACTAGCCACCGGAAAAACTTAGTAATTGGATTGGTGTTTCAATCTTTCTTCTTCTTGGAAGTTAAAGTTGGCAGCTAGGTATTTCTTGTCTTCCACTATATATATTGTTCTTCTTTAATCCGAATTAGGATTTTGATAAAATCTGAAAATCAACAAGTAAGCTTGCTAAAGAAATTAAAAGGATCATTGGGTTAATTACTATATAATATATATTTCAAGGAATATTGATTTAACAGAATGGATAAAACAAGCTAAAATTTTGTGGGAATTTTTTAAAAACTTGTTTATTAGTGTATTCTAATCAAATTGCTTAAGGCCTCTATTTTTCTCCTATGCTCTTTAATTAAATCAATAACTGATAATTATTGTATTAACTGATAAAAATTTGGTCTTCAAGCACATCTTAATATATAGATGGCATCTAACGGTTCGAATTGACTATTCAGACTTTGAAAACAAAGAAAAATAATAGGATGCATTTGGGTGCACAAAAATTTGAGTTTATTTGAGCCCTCCTGATATATATATATAAATGAAAGTGGCTAGCTAGTTTAGAAGAGAGAAAGAGAAAGACCATTTAATTAATCAAGAGGAATTAAGATGGGGTGTCAACTAGGGGTGTCAATGGTATCTTTTTAGCCGTTTACCCGACCCGTATCGTATTCGATAAGGCGGGTATGGGTAAGGTTTTTTTTTCATTAGCTTATTGAGTATGGGTATGGGTAAGAATTTTTTTTCGTTAATAAATGGATAAGGGTATGGGTAATGACTATTTCGTACCCGTTACCCTATAGGTTAATTATAAAATTCAAATATATATTCAATTCAATTTTTAACCCACTTAAATGTATATTTAATTCAATTTCCAACCCACTTAAATATATATGTGTTTTTAAATTTTATTCTTTATAAAAAATAATTTAGTTGGAATTGATTGCACATTTATTTTATTTTTTATTAGAAATCCAATTATATATGTGTTAAAATGAATGAGTTTTTGATGTTTAATTTGTAAATATAATAAAACTAATTATTATACTAGTATTATCCGTTATTTACCCGCTACCGTTTCGTTACCCGATAATATTAACGGGTAAGGGTAGGGTAGGGTAAAATCAATTTTTAATGGGTATGGATAGGGTATGGGTAAGGTCAATTTTAATGAGTATGGGTATGAAAATGTCTCCACCCGACCCGTACCGTACCCATTGACACCCCTAGTGTCAACCAGCGGCTCACGCATGGCTTTAATGCCACGTTACCCTTTTTTTTTTTTTTTTGTTAATTTTGCATTTTCTCATAATAATCCTATAAATTTTCAAACTTGGCAAATTAGCTCAATTACATAAAAGAAGATTATAAGTATTTTCAAATATTAGCTTCCTATTATATCTATCTCGTACTAATTCTAAATTTCAAATATTTGTTTCTAAATATTTCATTATACATATTTAATTTATCTCAGTTATATATATTTTCAGATAATCTATTTATCACATTTCACTTAATTATCTTGCTCGTCTATTCATAAAATACTATTTGTTTGTTGCATGTTACCTATGATTAAAAGATACATTCAATTTTTTTTTGTATATTTCTTTTAATTATTTATTTTCTATATGCATTTTGCATAATGTTACAGGATAAAATGAGTATTTTATAATTTTAAAATGAGTTTTCACATAAAAGACAATAAATGAGTAAATTTGTAAGTTTTTGAAGTTTAAAGGAGTAAATATGTAATTTTAAAGTTTAGAAAGAAAAATATGTAATTCTGAAGTTTTTGAGGGATATACATGAAATTCCCCCTAAAAGAAGACGGGTCTTCATTTCTAGAGCATGCATGGGTAAATTGATCAGCTCAAGCTGACATTTTTTATGTAATAAATATAAAATTAGAGATTGAACTTGTAAAAACCGTTAAACAATTGTGAAATTTGAGCAGAATAATATAATATCTCGATCATAACCTTCTTTTTCCTGACACAAACAAGAAAAAAAAGAGAGAGAATGCATTGGATTTTCAAATCCCGCAGGGGCGAAACTAGAAAATATAAATAGGGCCGGAGACTAATCTATAAAATGTAATATATGAAAAAAATTAAAAAAAATATGGCTAGGAAAAATTAAACCTATAAACACACAATAATTAGAACTCAAACCACTAGACTACTAACAAACATTTATTATTTTATGAGGGGTACTAGACTATATAAAAGTTCAAAAAACTCAAGAGTTTAACTAAAGTTTAATATACATAATTAAAAATTTTAAAATTATAGAATGGCTTAGCATCCCTGATCTATATATAAATCCGCCCCTGAAATCCTGTTTCTAAGAAAAACATGACTTTTTAATTCCATCACAACTCAAAAGGTTAGTTTTTTCGTTTCTTTAAAAAAATAAAAATAAAGAAAACGACCGAACTTTGAGATCACGATCCTTAACGAGTCGGAGTTGCAAATCCGAACCGTGGCTTACGATAACACGGACTTTGAGAAAAGGACTGGACTTTCAAATCAAGGCCCTCATTTTTTCCCTTTTTTTTGCTCAACCAAAAATGTATATGATTTGGGATTTTAAATTTTGTCTTCATAAATACCGAAATTTATCAAGCATTTTTCTAGATATATATTTTGAAATTTTACATTAAAGGAAGGAAATCAATTAATCTAAGGATTCTACACAATCCAATAACAATGTTTTCTTCATAGCCAAAAGACAGTAATTTTTGTTAATAAATATAAAATTTGATTTCTACAAAATTTTGATATGAAGATCACATTAAGTAGCTGAGATGGTTCGTTGCACCGGTCCATCCGTTAAGGGATTTTATTTTAGACCACTCTATTTAGAGAGTCAGTGCAAGGAGGGTGGTGTAGTAATTTGATTCATATAAAATTTGAATAAGAATATTAAATTCTAAATATTTTTAGTGTATACCTATAAATTAACTCTCTCTCTCTCTCTCTTTTTCTGAGAATCAAATTTATTGACAAGTACTTTATATAATTAATGTACACAGGACAGTAAACACTAAACAATATATATGAAATATTTTTAGCCAACAAAAATATTAACATATCGTAGTTAAATTACTAATTTTTCCCTTTAAAATAGTGTCCAAAGTAGTTGATTTTATTTCTTAGAAAAGTTAGAAAGAAAAATTCCTCTTCTCTCTCTCCCAATAACCAATCACCATGATTTGAATATATACAAGAGTAAGTAGCTCATTATATACTGTCACGCACCCCATGAGTCTAGTGAAATTTATGTCGTCTCAATTAATTTATGTCAATTAAAGCTTACACAAATTACTTAATTAATTGGACAACAGTTTTCTAAATATAGAATAATCAAACCAATATATTGAACTCCAATACAACAGTATATTAGATTGTTATTTGTTTGTCACTAATATCACTGATGTAACACCAATTGTGCTTAAAAAACAAAGCAGCAATAAACAACTATTTTTTAACACCTGGAGGGATTGTGGCAACTTTAGTCAAGATAAGGCACTATCTATCAGTAACAAGTCACACCATTCACACCACCAATTATTTTTCACCTACTATTTGCATGGTCCTAAACCTCTATAAATACCTTGCGTTGCTTCAACTCACAACCATCAAGCAAATTAAGCACACTTATTCCACAGTCCTCACTAGCTAAACCAAGCACAAATGGCTTACACTAAAGTTGTAGCTATTGCCTTGATAGCTCTTTTTTGCATTGGCTTGTCCAATGCATCTAGATTAGGAATTTCAGGTGGTGGTGGAGGTGGTGGTGGAGGTGGAGGTGGAGGCGGTGGTGGTTATGGCCATAATGGTGGTTCTGGCTATGGCTCTGGTTCGGGCTATGGAGAAGGTGGGGGCTCAGGAGGAGCCGCAGGTGGATATGGTAGAGGCGGCGGCGGCGGTGGTGGTGGAGGTGGTGGTGAAGGTCATGGTGGTGGTTATGGATCCGGAAGTGGGTACGGATCTGGATCAGGCTATGGTGTGGGTGGCGGTGCCTCTGGCGGAGGGTATGGAAGGGGTGGAGGCGGTGGAGGTGGTGGTGGATCAGGCAGTGGAAGTAGTGGTGGTAGTGGGTCAGGCTACGGATCAGGTTATGGATCTGGATATGGGGAAGGTGGCGGCAATGCAGAAGGATATGGTAGAGGTGGCGGTGGCGGTGGCAGTGGTGGTGAAGGATATGGATCTGGTTCTGGATCAGGGTACGGGTCAGGTTACGGGTCTGGGTATGGCAGTGGTGCTGGAGGCCATCCTTGAGATATTATAAACCTATAATGTGGATAATGTATTTGCATTTACTGCATGAAAGTATAAAACCTTATAATTCATGTTACAGGGCTAATAAATATATAATTGATAGAAGTAAATAAGTGGAGATATTTCATATCATGAGATTAGAAAGAATAAAAGAGGTGGTATTGTCAGTTTGGACAGTTTGGAGCTGTGTGTAATTATCTTACCTAATATTAATTCTTGTAAAGTAGTGTGTAATGCTATATCAGTATCATCTGTCTATATATTCCCTGAATAGTTCAACGGTGAGTTTGTGTAATTCTATAATGCAGTACGTATATGTATATAGGAGACATGCATCTGACGCATTCTAAATTTTCAACCAAAATTTTCTGCATTATATATCCTGTACCGCAGCGGTATATGGAATTTAGAATATCAGCTGCATAAAAGTAACAGTTAATAAATTATCTATATTTCAATATACAAGCGTCATTGGTCCCCTTCTTAATTTGTTCCTTTCCCAAAGTCTTGGTGGTTTTCGGATGGGCACTGATGTCAAAATTATAATCTATAAATGTAATCTTTAATGTTGAAAATATTGAGTTTTGAGGAGAGAAAAAATTATTGACAAGTGTTCGAAGTATCTATTTATATTACAAGCTTAATTCAAATAGAGCCGTTCAATTAAATGAAGCGGAAGCTGCTGGAAGGCAGTACTGATTTCTAATTCTAGTTTTCTGGGTAGCTTCTTGTGCACAGTGGTGTATCGTTTATTTTCTATTTATTTCAAGTAACAAAAGGAACAGATGTTTTCATCCACTTGATTAAATCTTGACCTTAGATCAATAATAATTAATTAAATCTGAGATCTGTTGGTATAAATTTTCAGAATATTCGGATAGTTATAAATTAATTAAAATAAATCAAATTGAAATAAAGTTACTCGGATTGTGTACGAAACACTTTCCTTAAGCGTATTCTGTCTTATCGTGCAAGATGGAACCGCAACCAAGATAATCCGGAGTTGTTGCTTCTTAGGCACACCATGGAAGCAACTGACGATAACTCCGCAATATCCAGCATAGATCAAAATTTGATTAATTGGAATAAAATGGAAATGGAGGATTAATCAAAAGGCTTTCTATGGGAGTAAATCAAATAAAAGATTTTTTTACTCCTTTTCATATATTTCTTAGATACAAACGAACAGAGGAGAGAGATATGCTAAGGATTGTATCAAAAGGAGAAAGGATTAAGAGTATTTATTTTTATTTCTCTGCTCCCATATTAAACAGAGGGAACATATGTAAATATATAGATCCAGTCTAGAACCTTGATGTTGATTAATGATAATTATAAAATGAATAGAAACGCATCATGAAGATGCTATGAAGAGGTGTAACAGTAAAAGTCATTAACACAATAATGGTGATAATTAGCAATATAACTCACCATTAAAGAAATACTTATTCGATTTAACCCTTTAATTTTCATATATCACAAATGAATATTTTTATCAAATATAAAATATTGAGTTGAAATTTTGAGTTTTCAAATAAAGTTTCAACAAGATCTCCTTTATTTTTCAATATTGAAAAATATTTTTCAATTATATGTAAGAAACAGGGGAGGAGGAACAAAGGACTAAACTTTATGATTTCATGAAAATTTGTTTCATTCTTCGATAAAAGTTTGGCAGCGGTATATATGCAGAAAGAAATGTTAAACCGCAAACCCTCAGAATTCACGAAGGAAAGAAAAAAAAAGCTGAAATAAAATATTTACTAAAAATGGACAAATTAGTGGGGCCTACTCTTGCGGCGCGACAACGAAGCGTCTCATAGTGAAAAATAGACAAATGGCGCGCTTTTAACCGTCGAATCCAAACCACTGGAGAACAAGAGAGTCTTTGGTTCGTTGGATCCGATGAGTGCCTTTATTAATTTTTTTTCATTACTTTGCTGTTGCGTGGTTTTGTGATCAAATATATATATATCATCCGTCAATTAAGTTCACACAGCACAGTGCTCCATTATTTTGGGGGAATAGGGACGGTTCGAGCATCGGATCAAATTTGATATGATATTTGATTGGAACCGTCCGATTCACATTAAAATTTGCATGAATAATCTTAAAAATTCATGTGAAACATATTGTCGATATGACTCTTGATGATTTTGATGCAGATCGAATAACTGCGTCCAAATCAGAGCGCCCTGACGGCCCCACTCCTATTTTGCAATCTTTTCTTTAAATAAAATTATATCCAGCTAAACTCAAGTACACTATTACAAAAAAGACATTCACCATCAGTTCAAATTACACTTTACCATCTGTTGTTGAACCGTTGGCCATTGTCCCGATAGCAAAAGCATGTACATATGCCATCAGTTGAAAACCGATAGTGTTGGTCATTTCACCATCGGTTGAAACACTGAACAACATATAGTGTTGACTATCTTTATCATCGATTGAGAAACTAAACATTAGATAATGTTGACTATCTTTACCATCAGTTGGAAAACTTAATGAACAGTTGGTGTTGATATTTTTATTTTTATTTTCTTAATGTTTGTAGAATGCTTATTGCATATTAAAACATAATCAAAACACCACTTCAATTAAATTTTTTTTTTTATGGTTAACCAGCAAGTGCTGAGTTAACAAATATATTATAAGAAAAGTTTTTTACAGGGTCATTATTTACATGGTCTTTTAGACCCTCTGCCCTTCCATACAACCCCTCCTAGCTATTTACTAAATGTTGCCTGTAGCATTATGCTATAGGTGAGCCTTCCCCCTTTTCTTTTCTCTTTCTATAAATAATTTATGTGAGATGTATCCAGGGGCGGAACTAGAATTTGAATTTGAGGGAGGCCGAGTCGCCGAAAAATGATAGAACAACCGCAAACAATAACTATCTTAACAATAATATTAAATATTAAATAGATTCAAAATTATAACATCTCTATAACAAAAGGTATGTTGTATGCATAACAATTACTTTTTTGAAATAAAAATTAAATCCTACATTTCTATTAATTTCAATTTAGCCCTACGACTACCTAACAAATCATACATATCAATAATTTCATTGGAAGTGAACTTCGCTGCAATTTCCTTTTCAATATATACCACCATGTAATCTCGAAGAAAACCATCCCCCATTCTATTTCGCGGCCCTGTCTTGATGAGCTTCATAGCTGAAAATGAACGCTCCGTCGTTGCAGTAGAGACATGAAGAGTTATCACCAACCACATTATTCTATCAACCATCGGATATATTGAAGCTTTACTAGTTTTAACTAATCCAAAAGTCAAATCAACAAGTGAAGAGAAGCTCTTCAAATCCGGATCGCTGCATATATCAAGCTGAAAATGCGGTAGTTGACACTCCAATTGAGCTCTCTCTTGATCAGAAAAGTCAGTGGGATAGAATTTTTCAGCCAAAATACATATATTGGAGATGTTAAAGGAATCATATCTTGGATCCAAGGAGGCACTAAGTGTCAAAAGCTCGGTAGATTGCTCACTAAATCGAGCATTTAACTCCTGCAATTGTTGATCTATTGCAACTGCAAATATGTCCACTCGATAATGATGCTCTACTGTAGTGTTATCATGCTTATTTCAAGATTTAGTGAGATCAACATACCTACAATTCATATTAAATAACTCACTATCATGCTTTATACAAAAAAAAAGATGCAAAAGATTTAGTGAAAATTATAAAATCAACATACTACGATTCATATCAAGGAGCTCAACTTCATGCTTTGCACAAAAAGATTTGACCTTCTCAAAAAGGGGTTCCCAACCGTTATTTCTCAAATCTTGAATCAACTCCTTAGTAGTTGAAATGAGACGTATGGCATGTAAGATGTCCAAAGATTTTTGTTGCAAAGCTTGACACAATACATTGGTGATTGCCATAATCTCTTTCATTAAGTGCATAATAAACACAAAGTCAAATGAGAGAAGCCAATTGAGAGCACTACTAGCATCTCCTTGAGATGCAGACGAGATTGAATGATCATGCGTTATGTTCCTTAGGACTTCAGTTGTAGCACTGAACATTTTTGCTAAACTACAAATGATCTTATAGTGAGAACTCCATCTGGTGTCTCCTGGCCTTTGTAAAGACCCAATCTGATTCGCTCCTCTACCGATACCAAGTTCTCCCAAATCAATATCACGCACAATTTCAACAACTTGATTAGCTAATAACTCATCATTCCGCTTAGGAGAAACACTAACAACATTTACAATGAAAATTGCATCTTGGAAGAAGTTATGCACCTCGCGTACCTCTCTTGATGCTGCAATAAGTGCTAATTGTAATTGATGAGCCATACAATGCACGTAGTATGCATAAGGACACTCCCGGAGTATAAGAGCTTGCAGTTCGTTCCATTCCCCTTGCATATTGCTTGCACCATCATATCCTTGACCTCTAATATCTTGCACATTGAAGCTATTATATGATAAAATAGCACAAATTGAGTTCTTGAGAGTTAATGCTGTAGTATCTCTCACATGAACTAGGTCCATAAACCGCTCCTTTATTAATCCTTCTCTATCGACAAATCGAAGAACTAGGACCATTTGCTTTTTTTTAGACTCATATCGAGATTCATCAACAGTAATACAAAACTTGCTTTCACCAATTTCATCTCTAATTGTTGTTTGCAAATTTGTAAAAAAAAAGTTGTTAAATTCGTACAAGAGAATACATAAGAAAAGATTATAAAGATTGAGAATTTGAAATCCTTAACCCTATACATAAAAATGAAAGTCAGTCTTACTTGCACTTTTCGAGCCAAGATGTGAAGGATTTCCTTTTGAACCAATGGTGAAGTGTACTTTGCATTTTTGGGAGCATTATCTAACACAACTTCATTCACATCTTGATTGTAAGAGGCCAAAAGCTTGATCATTTGGAGAAAATTTCCTTGATTTAATGATTCTGGAGATTCGTCATGGCCTCTGAATGCACATGCTTGAAAAGTCAACCACTTGATGGAATCAATCGAAACCTTGAGCCTAGGTCTCGAAGCGTGCACTACTTTCTCATTTTGCCTTACCATCACCTTTTCAATATGACCCATGTTATTCTTGAGATTTACAAAACACCTTACTGCAAAATTATGTGCTGAGTTTGAATCTTGACCCATATGAGTTAGAAAGGCACATTCTTTTCCTTCATTAACTTTCCTCCATGTTTGAAAACCCTTGACGGTAAATGTGTTTGAGCCGCACCTTCCTTTTGGCTTTGTTGTGAAAAGAAAACAAAGCAAGCAATAGGCACGGTGTGTGTGAGGCGAATACTCTAGCCATGGAAAACTTTTAAACCAGTGAAATTGAAACCGACGACGGTGACTTTCTGATCCTGCTAATGGATATTCCTTCAAGTGTGGTTGATATGGTCCTTCGGTTATATAAAATCTTCAAACTGCATCTTTTTCATTTGGAGAGTACTCCTCAATTGGACGGCGTTTGCCTGGATCTCTCTCATACATTAAAGATCCAATTCTAGATTCTTATGCAACCATATCAGATGTAGCATGATTTTGTTCAGGTTCTTGCACTTGAGTAGGGTTAACAACTTCTGTATTCGCCCGAGACTCAGATTGGGAACTTGTACCAGTTTCGATCGATTTGAAAAAAATTTCTATTGTTTTTCGCTTCATTATTGAAAATTTTAAATATGTAAAACAGAAAAAAAACATACAAATCATAAATTACATGCTTTTAATTTATCAAAAATATGAACAAATAAAAAATTAAAATCACTAGTATACTACCTTACATACAAATCAGAAATCACAATACAAAATGGAAACTGGGTAGAATTTGTACCTTGTCGACTTAATTAAGGAAATGAATCGTGAATCGTCCTTCTGATGAATAAAGTTAGCGCAGGTAGGGTTTTATTTTCTTCATCACTCTGATAAGCCAAGAGGCAGGGGCTTTCCTTCTTTCACAAGCCTTGAACGGAGTCGCAAATATAAATCTCTAAAAATCCCAATTTTTGATCAGCCAATCACAAGCCAGGAGCTTTCCTTCTTTCACAAGCCTTTACAAATGAAATGGGCCTTGTATTTACCAAGTTTACAAATGGGCCTTGTATTTTGAGGGGTGCTCCAATTGAATACCCTATTAAGCAAGTTCGGAGGAATTGGGGGGTGCCTGGCCCGTGGCCGCACCCCCTTAGTTCCGCCTCTGGGTGTATCCAATCATTGATTTTTAATGTTGTGCTCTCGATGGCCATCCCTGGTAGCCTACGCTTGTTTGTGAACAGCCTATTGTTCCTTTCTCTCCAAAGGCTCCATGCTCCCGTCGCCCAAACCGAGTCCCACATTGCTTTTGTCTGGCCGTGAAGTGCCGATCTTACTTCCAACCATACTTGCCCGGGTTGAGCATTCGAAATTGCCCTATATGTCAGATTAAATTCGGCCATGAGGCCTCTCCAAAAGGTCCTTGCATAAGGACATGCCCAGAGCATGTGCTCCGCGGTTTCGACATCCGTAGAGTCGCACAACATACACTCGTGGGATACGTTGCATCCCTTTTTAATCAGTACTTCCTGCGTCAGCAGACTGTTCTGTGTTACCAACCATATGAAGACTCTTACCTTAGTTGGTACTTTGAGTTTCCACAATGCTTTGTAGTATAGACATGTGGTTCCTCTGTTGTGCATGACTCTGTATACTGTGGCACAGGTGTAGTTTCCTTCAATTAAAATATTTTATTTCAATAAAAAAGACTAGATCCATTTCATCAATCAAATAAATACAAGATTTCACTGCAAAAAAAGGAAACAAAAACATTCATCATTCAATTATATATTTATGTCACCGGCCTATAACATCCAAAGTAAATACTAATCCAATAACAGATCTTGCACAAACCCAACCCACTACCAAACAGATCTATCTACTCAGACAAACAATGTACATGATCAAACTCTCTCACGTCTGATCCTCCTAGTGAGCTGGATATCCTTAGGCTTGTTTGTAACCTCTTGGCATGAATTGACTATGTCTCGAGTTTGTGAATCTGTGTGCAAAATAACCTATATAAAGAGAGGAATTAGAAAATAAAAACACTATTGTCTTCTAAATTTAAGAGATGGCATGCTTCTTGAAACAAATAGAAACTACGTACTTATCAAGTTCATTGCTGAGAGAATGAATAACATGGTCATTGTACACTACACATTGTACACGGATTTGACAATTTTATATAAAAACCATGTAGAAATTGTAATTTTTTGGAAGTTTGAAAATTTGTGGGATCTCTACATAGATATTTATTAAAAAATTAGTGTAGAAAGCCTTGAGAGAGCTACACAGACGTTTATTAGAAATTGTACACAAATGTTTAATTAAATAATAGTGTAGAAAACCTTGAGAGAGCTACACGGATATTTATTAAAGAACCGTGTAGAAAGATAGTCATTGTACACGGATGTTTGTTTAAATAACAGTGTAGAAAGCCTTGAGAGAGCTACATGGATTTATACTTAAAAATCCATGTAGAAAGGTTATTGTAGGGTTTTGGTTAAACAAAAGACATTCTCCTTCCAGCGCTGTTTTGATCAATTACTATTCTCTCTCTGTATTGAATATTGGTCTGATTTCTGCACACAAGGAGGCCGGATCTGAGATCTTTGAAGTTAATTTGTAATAATCTGTGTAAAGATAGTCAACATTATCTTTGATGTTGGCAAGTGTTTGTACACAGTTATTTATATAATAATCTGTGTAGCTTTCAATAATCGCACATGGGTAAATATCCGTGTGTAAATATTCAGGGATTTTTATACTCTCACATTCCACACGGCAAAAAAACTTTGTAACTTCTCCGTTTATGTCCGTATACAATAACTTATTTTGTAGTAGTGATCAGAAAAATTATTGCACCTTGATATATATGTCCTACTTGAAATGCATGCCATGGATCATTTTCTGTATTCCTATCTTGAATAACAAATTAAAACTAGTGTTTTGATCTCTCCATCTTTAGGCGTGGAACACATGCATGGATAAAAAGCACAAAGCAACGGCCTCTTTGGTAGGTGAACAAAATAAAACCCCATACACACTTGTAGGGGTGGCAACGAACCGAACCGAACCGAACTTACCTTAGGTTTGGGTTTGGTTTGAATTAATTTCGAACCGAACCTGGTTTGATTCGTTTCGAACCGAATCCATTTCGAACCGAATCCATTTCGAACCAAACCCATTTCGAACTACACATTTTTCAAACCGAACCCGAACCGAACCACGAACTAAATTATTTTTTAGCAGTCCTAGTTATACCGGTAATTTATATATTAATTTTTTTCTCAATATGACAATTCACATGACTTCCTTTTACTGGTATGAATTATGAATTATGAATTATGAAAAGAGTGTTTTTAAGTTGAAAAATTGTTTATGAAAAAATACATCAGAGATGGCTTTCCTGGTATGAACTATGAGAGACAACCGAAGAGAGAGGAGAGACAGTTATCCAGGCCGGAGAAAGGAGTGACAGCCGGAGAGACAGCCAGTCGCTAAGAGCATCAGCTAGATTTTAGAGCTAGAGGAAGAGTGAGTTAGGAAGAGGTGGAGAGAAAACTAGATTATTAAAATTTGAGAGCGAGAGAGTGTCAGCTAAGTTAAATTATAACTCTCTATCTTGAATTTTAATTTCATCAGGTAAATGGACGGCCGATGTTATTATGAGATTCGAACCATAAAAATGATCGAACCCATTTCGATCGAATCAGGCTAGGTTTGGGTTTGGTTTGAATTAATTCCGAACCGAACCTGGTTTGGTTCGTTTCAATTCGAACCTATTTTGAATCGAACTAAACTCGAATCAAACCCGAATCGAATCACAAACCTCGAATTTTTTTGCCAGCCCTACACACTTGACTTTCTTTTTGGCGCCAACAATAAATAAATATGTGCACCACAAAATAGTCGTGTACTGTCTCTACTCGCCACAAATTTTATTGCTCTACAGGCTGGTGCCTCAACGCGCGCACCATGGATGGTTTTGATTTGAAAGGAGCCACTGTATCCTTTTTAGCTTCAATCAATAGGCCAGAGCAATAGAGTGGTACAAATTTTTAGTATAACTCATAATTTTCTAATTATTTTAAATATTAAATATATTTTTGAGGAGAAAAGCGAAGAGAAAAGACGTATTTTGAGGAGAAATTAGTATAGAACGAGAGATAATTTTTTAATTTTTTTAATCTCAAGTATTTTTTATAAATTTTTTAAAACGCAACAAAGTAGAAATAATTTTTGAAATATTTTTGAGTCAGGAAGAGGTGAAAGCGGAGCGGACAGTGGTAAAACCATACTCACATCGATCTTTCATTTTATTTTTATTTTTATTTTTCAGATACGAATACGGATACGGAGCGGAAGCGGATAGTGGTAAAACCATACTCACATCGATCTTTCATTTTATTTTTATTTTTATTTTCCAGATACGAATACAGATACGGAGCGGATATCAGACATATCAAACGATACATATATGGATCCGGATCAAATAGGATATTTAATAAAATAAGATAAAAAAATATTAAAGTTCATAATATTTATCTAATTATAATAGTGAATAATATAAAAAAATCATAATACATATTAAAATATATGATATATATTTACTATTCGAATACGGATAATTGAAATGTAAAATCATATCAGTATCTTTATATACAAAGATATTCGAATATCAGATATCCACATCTAAATTTTCGAATACGGATCGAATATGAATCGAATATATATTATCCATACCGTTTTCACCCGTAGTCAGGAGACAAGTCACAAAGCGTCCATTCTGACTTCATCTGTGGCTCCGCCCCTGAAACGTTTATTACATGATTAACGTAACATATCTAAAGCTTTTGTTTGGATTATTAAACTAACCGCTACATTGCCGAGCCACTATATTATTTCCGTGACAATATATACATAATGTATATGCTGAAATTTCTTTTTGAGTATTAAAGCATTTATGCCCTATTAAAAAATTACAAATAATAATGTGGCCTTGCAATTTCGTTTATAAAAACGTGCAACACTAGATAAATTAGTCATTTATCCGAGAATGTTACTCAAGTTTCTATAATTATTTTTGCCCGTTGTATGATTATTAAATTAGCAATTAAGTTGTCTGAAGGTGTTACATATTTTCTTCAGTTACCATGCAAGCATCTCCATTCTTCCAATTGTAAAAGACTGTTTTCTTTACAATTTAAAAAAAAATGCCACGTCAGCAAAATTAAAGTTACCGGAATGAAAATATTCTCAAATTGATGTGAAAGAAAAGTATTAAATTGTTAATATATGTATAATGAGGAGGGTTCAAATGCTTTTATTTTTTGTGCCTCTATTATGTCTCTATTTTTAAAAGTTTTAATAATTTAAAATCTAAAACTTAATTAAGAGTCAAAATAAAATTGTTGGATATGATATACATCATTTTATCAATGCACATGTAAAAAACTATAGCATTCTAACTTTATTTTGGTTGTCATTAAGAGCTTGTAAAAAAAAGTATTAATGTGGATAATTTAGAGACGTTAATTTTTCAACTTATTGATTCACATAAAAACAAAATTGAAGTGTGATAATTTTTTGTGAGGGCAGAGAGAAAATGACATAGATCACATCCAATGATTTTATTTTGATTTTTAAGTTTTGAATATTCAACTATTAAAGTTTTAAAAAAGGGAGGCACGATATAGGCACAAAAAAATAAAGACATTTGAACCGTCCTCATGTATAATACATAATTTTTTTTATAATTATAAAAATGGAGTCTTAAATAGACACACATATATATTTTAACTTAGATTCTAAATAAGACGCTATAGCAGTGTCACAGTGTTTTCTACCATAAAAGATATTTCGCTGACACTATAGCAATGCAATGTGGACATAACACAATTTTTAAGCTGATATGCTATGACATAATAAAAGTTATTTAAATCTTTGTTATAACTTGCATCGAATAAAGACTATATATATACATCATAACTCTGTGCAGTATATATATTTTTGGAAGCCGTCCCATTACAGTAATTGTATACATGAAATCACGTGGCATTCATCTTTTGCTTTGTACTGGGAGTCTTTCAAAGGTTGCATTCCGAGAAGGTTTTGGATCAGCTGTTTTTTTTTGTCATGAAGCCCCGATCACAGAAAGAAAGATCACGCGCCGGGCGAATTAGGTCTAAAAAAACACAACTGTTGATGGCTCCCTTTGTAGTTGTTGGCTCCTCGATCTCCCATTGTACGATATTCATTCGGCTCATATTTTGTATATATATGCTCCACAAAGGCCATGATAATATCAGCATTCTAAATAGCTAGCACGTGTTATAGCATTTTTGGACATTAAACGTTAAGCTATATGATAAAAGTGCACTATTTCAGCTACAATTGCTATAGCAGTAATAACGGTCCGCTATTTTGTGCTACATGCTACGCATTATAGCACACACTATGCTACGTACATAGACTTTTATTTAAAAGCCTAAACTGAAAATTTATTTTAAAGATCAATTTTTTCAAGGTTTAGATTAATTTTGATTTTAAATATATAAAATATATAGTTTATTTCATGATACTTATTTTTTTTTAATAGAAAAAAATTTAGAGTTTATGTCATGATGATTTGAATGGAAAAAAGATAGATAGTTTATGATATTATTAGGAATATTTAAATAACAATTTGGATTTTGTACTAGTTCAATATGAATATTATAATTATCAATTTTGTATTATTTATTGTTTTATGAGATTTTAGATAATGTTAATAATTAGTGGAAATATAAAATATAATTTTTTAAACAAAAAAACACTATGTATGATAGCTTTCGCTATTCGCGATAGCTTTTTTTAGCATTTCCGCTATAACGCGATAATCGTTAGTTTTAACCTTGGATAATATGCATGTTATGAATTTATATTTTTATTTGTAAAATAAACCGGTAATTTGAATTGTTAAACCTAATCTTCATATGAAAATATACTTTGCGATCAAGTTTTACAATTTTTAGATATTTTTAAACTATTTTTTCAATAAATAAAAAATTACTTGATCTAAAAATTATGAACTATTCAAAATCAGTGAATTTCTATCTATTTAAAAAAAATGTAAATTATGAAGGTTACTAATATACTTCAAATGAGTAGATAAAATATAGATAATATTCTATATATTTTTTTAAGTTGAAAGTACATTTTTAAGAAGAGTAAGGTTTAGGTGCTATAGATAGTATAAGACCTTCTGTGCTACGGTCTGAAAATTTTATCATACAAAGTTTAAACTTCGATCTATATGGCTCAGTAAATTGATTATATAATGAAATTGTAAAATACTCATTTTTATTATTTTTGAATTTCTTTTTACTATTTTTAAAGATTTATGAAAGATGAAAAAATGAATTTAAAATAAAAGAAAATTGTCAATGTTTTAATCTATTTTTTGCCATCTTTATAAATCATAAAAAATATTAAAAAAATTTGAAAATAGTAAAAATTAATATCCTACAAATCCATTGTATAACTAAATTACTGACTACTTAGATTAAAGTTTGAAGTTTATACAATAAATTTTTAAAACCCGTAATATGAAAGACCTTATGCTATGCTATATCTAAGTAGTTACGAAGGTTACAAATATACCAATTTACTCTTCTTAAAAAATGTAAATTACGAAGGTTACAAATATACTGCTAATGAGAAGATAAAATAGAAAATATTATATTTTTTTTTAAGTTTAAACTTTGCATTATTAATCTAGAAAAAGCGAAGAGATGTCAAATACAAACAAAGTGAGAAATGCGAACTCTCAACCCCAAATAAAATGCGTTGTACTAATTCTACTGGTACCGGAATTTTAGTCGGAGAGTCAAAATCAACAGACTCTAGAAATTGTAGACATGGGGGATAACATTTTTGTTTTTCAATAATTTGGATAAATACGATTCAGCCATATAGGAGCTTGAGCCCTTTCTTTTTTTCCTCCCAAAAAAAAAATAATTTAGATAAATACGCTCGGGAGTCGCTGGATATCGACTTGACATGCATCAAATGACTAAAGTAGCACTCAATTTAAGAATTATGGTTTCCACTTACTAATAAAAAAAAATGGTTTCCTAGCTTCCTCCACCACATATCTCTATAGTTAAATAAATTTGAAATTTTGAATAGACTAGACCAAATCCGTAGTTAAAGTTTTTTTTTTTTTTAAAGATTAGTGACTTTAAATATCAATTTTTTTTTTTTTTTTTTTTTTTTTTTTTTTTTTTTGCAATCTTGCATGTCCGTAGACTTCTTTATTTCACACAACACATGATTACATAGTATCAAAATATAACAGCACAGCCTAATCGGAAATTACACAGAGAAAAGTTGGATATGTAAATCCAATTTAACCCTCAAACATCTCGCTACCTGTCTTAACTAAGTGATCCGTCACACTGTTCTGATTTCTATTAACATGAAGGCAATTGTAATTATTCTCCTTTAACAGTAACCAAATGTCATACATCTCCCTATAAGCTCGCCAATCCGCTTTCACCGGTGGTTGTAACGCCATGCATGTCTAAACTAGCATTTGGTTATCCGAGAAAAATGTGCATCTTGATGTACCTATAATTTTGACTGTCTCGATTGCTTTGCTTAGTGCTGTTGTCCCTGCATGTATCAGACAACTAGTTTTAGTCGGTGACGCCATGTATGCCACCAGATTCATTCCTTACTCAATGATAAACCCCAGCCCGCCTAGCCATGGCTCCCTCCACGAGCCATCTACATAGCAAGTAATTGCAGCTATTTTCGAATTTTGTTGTAACTGTATGATAACAAATGGCTCTAATTACTATATCTTAACTCCATTATTGCCATTAATTCATCTAAGCAACTCTCATCATCTAATCTTACTTATTTATACTCTTAGACACCATAATAACTCATTTTCTCTCTCTCCACGACCGAATCCACTTTTGTCCGATAGACGTCGTACTTCGACGGACCGATCCACTCACTATTGTGCTACAACACTCACCACCGTACTCCGACAATCAAATCTACTCACTCCCGCCTTCGATGTCGGATCTACACAATCCCACTTGTGACTGTCAGATCTACACATCGTTGCGCTCTGAAGGCCGGATCTACCCATCACCTCGCTCCGATCAAGATGAGTATAACTCTACACTACAAACTCCAATGATACCGCGCTTTTGGATCCACTCGGTTCCCTCTCCTCTCTCTCATTATCTTCTCCACACAAAAATATAGAGACGAGAGAGGGGAGAATATCACTTTGTTGGATTGAGACTTAGAAGAGGTGGAAAGAATAAAATAGAGAGAGATGGGGAAGAGAAAGAGAGGTAGTTAGGTTAGGGTTGGGAATTTTTTGGAATCGCCAAATTCGCTTTCGAGTAATTTTTCTATGAATGCATGTATTTGGATGAGGCAAAGAATAGTACTAATCCGGATTAGCTACTATTTCGAACCACTATTTTACGTTTGGATTTGTTTGGATTAGCAAAAAAGAAACTATTATTTGTTTGTCTTTTGTCGATTAGCATGTTATTCTACTAACTCAACTAAAATTTGAGTTAGCTCACTATTTCAAATTTGAGTTAGCTCATTATTTTCACTAATTCAAATCTTCATCCAAACACACTCATATTATTACGTGAAATTTCGATGTAGCTAAAACTATCCTGTAGCCAAAATTCAATTGCAGCTGTGTATATTTATCTATTTATAGTTTTATCCAAAAACTCTAAAATAAATTAATAATACAATTTGGGACATAATTTAAAAATTAAAATTGAGAGCGTTAGATATATATATATATATATATATATATAGAGAGAGAGAGATGGACTTGGGTGAGACGCGGTGTATACGCCGTTTGTACTTCACGCCGTATTTTCATTTTGAAAGTCCAAACGACAGATCCGAACCATTAAATGTTTAATCCATATTGAAATGTGCTTGGAGACTAAATTTTACATTTTTTGGAAATTTTTTACTATTTATTAAGCATTTTTGAAAGTTGCTGTTTCGCTGTGAACAGTAAAAAACAGTAAAATTTTCTGGACCATCAGATCAGCGACTTTCGAAATTGCTTAATAAATAGTAAAAAAATTTCAAAAAATGTAAAATTTGGTCTCCAAGCACATTTCAATATGGAGATCGTGTTGAGCGGTTCGGATCGGTTGTTTGAATTTTCAAAATGGCTAAACTGTACCATGGAGCACCAAACGCGTATACTTCGCGTCTCACCCAAGTCCATCTCTCTCTCTCTCTCTCTCTCTCTCTCTCTCTCTATATATATATATATATATATATATATATGGGCTATGATACATTACAATGCATATGCATTTTTGTGCATTAGACCATAAATCACTGGATTCAAAGTCCAAATGACTGATCAAAACCGTTCATCTTGTTCTCTATTATTATAATATGTGCTTGCAGACCAAATTTTTTATTTTTTGGTTTTTTTTTTACTATTTATTAAGCCACTTTGAAAATCGATGATCCAACGGTGCCTTTTGATTTTACTATTACCGTTGGATCAGCGATTTTCAAAGTAGCTTAATAAATAGTAAAAAAAAATCCAAAAAATAAAAAATTTGGTCTGCAAGCACATATTATAATATAGAGAACAAGATGAACGGTTTGGATCAGTCATTTGGACTTTGAATCCAGTGATTTATGGTCTAATGCACAAAAATGCATATGCATTGCAATGTACCATAGCCCATCTCTCTCTCTCTCTCTCTATATATATATATATTTAGAAAAGGTTGGAGGTCAAGCCACCCAACTATCTGATATCTTTATTATTACAATAAATAATTTCTCTAATCCGAGTTTCGAATCTATGAACTCTTATATAAAGACTGTACCTTTGCCATTAAACTAAAGACCGGTTCTTATAAGTTACCATAGTGTAAATTTATTTTATAAAGTCCTAACAATTATAAATACCTGTACAAATTATAAAATATAAAAAGTAAAACTGCTAATTCTTAATTTATATATAGGATAATGACGGCTTATCCACTCCTAATTAAGTTTTAGTTCCGCACTTGAATACAACCATATTATGGTTTATAATTCCAGAATTAACAGACGAATTTTTATGACATAAACAAAAACTTATGAGTAGGGTTTTATCTTTAATTAACAGTCTGTTTTCACTAATAGCAAACAACCTCGGAAACCAAAATTCGGTCGGTACAATCTGGATTCACAAAACAGCTCAATCATTTTAAGTCAACAGGACGTGTAAGATCTGCTTCAAAAGTGGCTATATACTTCTATTGGAAGAATCGGAGATAAACTTTTGAAATTTAAGCTGCTACTTCGGTGGAGGGTACTGTGCATTTTTTTTCCCACATCCATTCATTCCACAGTCAACTAAACAGCGTTGAAATCAGAAAGGACCTATAAATTTGATAAGGAGTGGACAAAAAGTTCGAATTTAACATAATTGTTTGGCTAAAAAAAAAATAATGAGTTGGACTAAAGTACTTTCAAAGTAGGTCTGACGACCCTAGAATCTACTAAATTTATTGGACTCCAAGACTGTCCGATCCGTTTTTAAAATGTGTGTTCTGTTTTAATATTCATGTGTTTTCTCTTCAATATCTGTGCATATAAATCTTAAAACGGATTAGATAGTCCGGGAGCACATCAGACTCAAAAGAAGGTCAGATAACTATCGGACCTACTTTGTTCTCATCAAAGCAGACAATATTCTAAAGATATATGGACTAATTATTGTTTGAAAAGAAAATTCTAGGGTAAACACAGTCTATCCCTGGAAAATAAATAAACACAGTCTATCCCTGGAAAATAAATAATAAAATTGCTCAAAAAGCTCTGCTCTTGTAAATGACATAGATGCTCGAGCTTGCTTTGAATAGTAATTTACTATTAACAAACTCTAGGATCTATAGTTAGCCGTCAAATTGATCTATAATTTTGTCCGAGCTTGATTGCTTATTTGCTTAAATAGATTATATGCAATTAGACGGAGGGGCAGAGGCCAGATGGGAGGGGAGCTAATAAATTTCCATGTAACTTCCCTTAAAGAATGAAAAAGACATTACCAAAACTAAAGTTCGATCAGGGGGCGAACTCACATAGTCTCAGGGGGAGGCAACTGTCTCCTCTGAATTTTGAGTTTTAATAGTGATTTATCGATTCCAATCGACTATCTCCCTCTTCTCAAAATTTATTTGTCCTTATTTGGATTTCTGATTTGTAATTCATATTAAATTTAGAGTTAAAATTAAAATAAATTTGTTTGAATTATAATGTGTTAAAATTAGAATTATAAGTTAGAGTATTATAAATTACAAGTCAGAGTATTGAAAAATATAAATTAAAGTATTATTTTTTATCTAGTACGTAATTAGTTAATGTGTTTAAATCTAATTTAATATTTTTTTGCTTCACTGATGAAAATTCTGAATCCACTTCTAAATTCAATAGTAACTTATTTGTGCTCCTTGTCAATTTAAATCTAGCAAGTCTGAAAATACTATACAAAATTTGCACTTTAGTCTAAACATGTACACCAGTACAAGAAATTAAACAGAGCAATTCGAATTAACTGGAAGAAAAAATGTATTCGATCAGTAGATGTTTTTTTTTATTGATAAGTAATGTTTTATAACGTAGTAGGGTTCAAATATCTCATTGTCTTTTATATCTCTATTGTATCTTATATTTTTATCTCTGTTTTTAAAATTTAAACAGTTAATCTAAACCACTCAATATGATTTCTGTATGAATCAATTTTTTTTATTATTTCAAAAAATATTATCATTCTTTTAGAATAGTTAGAAAATCATTGTTTTTGGGTTGTCCACAATCTTCTGAAAAATAATAAAATAATAATTTTGTACTTATCTAAAAATATAGTAAATGAAAAACAAAAAGAATATATATATATATATATATATATATATATATATATATATGCTTCAAGTAAATATTAATATGGAGATCATGTTAAGTAGTTCAGATCGACTGTTTGAAATTTGAAAACAAAAATAAACATGTGAGGCATAGTTAAGACATGAAAGATATGAGACATTTGAATCATGCTCATTTGGTTGGTACCCTATAGGCTAATCAAAATTTCAGTGGGTACAACTTGGATTCGGATAACAGAGCAAGCTTTCAAGTCATTGGACGTGTGAGATACGCTTCAAATGCTGCGACCTATTTAGACAGATAACAACTTCAGTTGGAAATTGGATATGATCTTTTGAAATTTCTGCTATTTGTTCAGAGTCTGAATCTTTATTCTACGCAAAATAGTTTAATAGCCATAAATTAAACTGAAGTTCAAGCTCTATAACTTCTTAGCTTAAGGGAGAATTTCATACACTACTAGATTTTCGACTTTTTCCAAGAGTCCGAAAAGCCATTTGCAAGAGCATGAAGGGCCCTTGGAATTAAAATGAGCTTTTCTGACACAGTTCTGACACTGTAAACCATTTTCAAAGGTAAACCCTTGGAAAAATAAACGCATGGAAATACTTCATGTGTGCCCATGGAAGTGTATCATTTACACCCTTGAAAAAAGTTTGGCATGAACTGCGACCCACAAAACAGATCAAATATTGTATTATATTGAAGGCTCATGGAAATACTAGGGAAAATGCTCATGGAAATATTTTTTTGATAAAATTTATATTATTTTATGGCTGGGCATATTATTTCTAACCGTTAGCCCTTGGAAATGTTTTGCTTAGTCTGTTTTTATTATTTTTTTGGGAATGTTCATGGAAATACTTCAGAAAATGCCATTGGAAATGTTTTATTGGTTCAGTTTATATTATTTTATAGTTGGTTATATGATTTCCAAGCGTTGGCCCTTGGAAATATTTTGGTTAGTCTATTTATATTATTTTATTGTGAATGTTCATGAAAATACTTCAGAAAATGCCATTGGAAATGTTTTATTGATTCAGTTTATACTATTTCCAAGGGATAGCTGTTGGAAATGTTTTGTTCCTGGAGACAGAACCATATCTGTATATTTTATATCTCCCTTTGATTTGTCACAATTAAGCAAATTACAACAGCAAGCAAGTTATAATTGTGATAAACTGAAACATATGATTGAGAAGGCACAAATAATTTAGTTCTTGGAATAAGCAAATACATTTAAAACATATTACAAAACACAATATTGCTTAACTAATTAATATTCTTGATCCGATTGCTCAGAATAATCAGATTCGTAATAATCTTCTTCATCATTGTGATACTCTTGCTCCATGTCTTCATCTTCCTCACCTACCTCTATGTTGTTTTCATCCCTCGCCATTGATTGCGGTGCATTTGATGTTGTTGGCGGAATTAAAGTTGGATCGGTCACATATTCAAAATCGTTCGCTCCAAGGACAATTCTATCCCAATCAAATTCTCGTTGATTTGGTGCCAAGATTGGATTTTCCGTCCTTTCCTCTTGGTAAAATTCGATGTTTGCATCAGCGCCCTCATCACGAAACCTTGCTTTTGGGCTTGTTTTGATTGCCACCCACCATGGACGTCTTTCGGCTTTATTCGATGCATAAGGTAGATAACACACTTGGGTTGCTTGAGCTGCTAGTACAAACGGCTCATAAGTTGCAAGGCGAGAAGTATGATTAACCTCCACAATTCCATGTTCTCGGTCCACCCTTACACCGTTTAAAATGTCGAACCAATCACACCTAAAGATAACTACCCTATAGGCATCATATACTAGCTCAAAGACCTCTTGGAGAACACCATAGTAGTCGATTGGTACGTCATTTCCATCCCACTCTCCTTTGATGCAAACACCGCTACTTTGAGTAACCTTGTTTTGCCCATATGTTTGTGTGTGAAATCGATAACCGTTGACTTGGTACCCATCGTAGAAGTATGCTAGCTTGCTAGGTGTGACTCCTGCCATTCTTATGTACTCATTGCAATCTTCACGGGAATTTAGTACCTTCTTTCGTAATCAATCTGCGAACCCATCTTGACGAATTTTTGGCAAATCATCTGGGCTTGTGGCTACTCCAGTCATGAGCATACATGTATCAAACTCTCTACACAATCGAACATGTACATAAATTAGATGTTGTTAGGTTTTATAATAGATTCATTTGAAAGCATTAAAAGGAAATTAATAGAAAGGATTGTACCCCAGGTACTTCTCTGTGATCTCTGGACAGTTGAGGACGACATAGGTGTGTGCAACCTTCCAATCCTCGTCACTGAGACGCCTTCGTCCTTTTGAGCCAAAGGGACGGCCCGGAGTATCGAATATCGATAGATGTACCCCCGAAGACTCTGTGTTAGATGTGTCTGCAAAATAGTGGGTGGATAATGTACCAATTTCCTTGGCAATGGTAGCCTCCACAATTGAACCCTCAACTTGTGCCTTGTTTGTGACTCTCATCCTCTGTTCTTTCATACGCCTGTAATTGCATCAATGGTTTAGGGTTATTAGGTACATCTACTATTGTGGTTCAGAATTAGAAGCAATATGTAAGTTTAGTGTTTCCTTTATAATGAATAAAAAACAAACCTTTCACATGCAAACATCCATCGGGACGATACAGGCCCACCCATTCTAGCCTCATATGCTACATGCACCACAAGATGCTCCATTGAATCGAAGAAACCAGGCGGGAAAATCTTTTCCGCCTTGCACATTGTGATGATAATATCTGCTTCTAATTGCTCCAAACGGGATGCATCAAGCTCTTTGGCACAAATCTCTCTAAAGAAGGATGAAAACTCACATAAAACATCCCATACGGGATCCGGAACAAAGTCCCGAAATGCAACGGGGAGGAGACGCTCCATGAACACATGTAAATCATGGCTTTTTAGTCCGGCGAGGGTGCAAGTGGTTAGGTTAACACACCTATCCCAATTCGTTAATTTGGTAAGCAACTGTAACAAATTAACAAGTTTACCCAACCAATTAACCTAGCTTGCATCAACCCTTACATGCTTTTAAATGTTTCTTGAATTACACGTCTTTTAGAAATAAAATGCTTTGTTAAGTTAGAAAATTTTGTATTACACATCTTTTAGAAATAAAATGATTTTACACATCTTTTATATGTTTCTACGGTTAAGTGGCAATTTTGTGAAACACATCTGTTGTTAAGTTAGAAAATAATATGGCAGTCATATTCAAATTTAGAACTAAACCTTAAACCTTAAACCTTCAAGGTTACTAAACCCTTCTGATCAGACACTTTCATTCGGATCAGACCCTTACTAAACTTTACAACAGCAAGCAAATCAAAATTAAGAACCCAGGAAATGTTATTCGATGTTCAGAACTAAACCTTACTATTAGAGCACTACAACTATCAAGAAAGCTACTTTCTGACAAAGGCACAACTATTTTTCAGAAAGGTCCCTGAAAAAAACATTATTTACAAATATCATGAAAGCAACTGGTGATATTCTGAAATAGCATAAACCCTACATTGTAACACTAATTTGTTAAGAGAACACCCAAGATCTTGCAATAGTTGCTTACATTTATTTCGGCTTAAACCCTAAATTGAAAAATTCCCCAAACCAAATGGACAATCAACCAAAAGATAGTGTTGCGGAAACTGTATTTTTCAAACGATTACTTACAGGACGACGGGGTCCAGATGGCGGCGCCGGGGTTTAACTCCAGGAGAGATAGATTGAGAAGAGGGAACAATGTCGTGGACTGAGAAGAGGGGACTATAGCGGCGCTAGGGCTGACTGGCAAAGGGAGATGATCGGGTAACCTTTTGATGCGGTGTAAGAGGGAACAATGCAAAGGGAGACGATCGGAGACGATCGGGTGTTCTGAGGGGAGAAGGGGTGAAGAGGAGGTATTGGTGCCATTTAGACTGCTTCTGTTTTTTCAAAAAATTTATAAGTCCTGCGCCTCTTACGAGTTCTGAGTGCGCCTCTTCAGTGGATAATGGTGACAATACACAGGGTGAATATCGGGTGAACATGCAGCTTAATCCCAGCCCTTCTAATTTTAAATAGCGCGAATCTCAATGAAATAAGTTTCTAAAATGCAAATCGTAACCACTTCTGACGGTTTTGATATTAACTATACATTCATGTTATTCCTTTGGATGAACAACAGAACAAACTCCAAAAAAGTGCGCATAAGTTAATAGCATTTACATATCTCACCAACGTGCCTGTTGTTGGTCTAAGGTAACATGATCGGTGTTCTTAGCTCGTGACCTTCGGATTAGAATCGAGCACGAATATTAAAGAATCCAACGCCTCACCTTGTTACGGATATAATCATCATTTTTATTTTACCTCAGATATTTTGAACAATTCAGATGCGGCTTCTGAAACAGAGGGATCCATTGATAATTGGGCACCCTTCATCACATATCACACGGCTTAGACATAATCAAGCCATCTGATAGTAAAAAGTTTACAGAAATAAATATGAAAAAATTTGTAAAAATGAAAATTTTGATTTTAACATCTTATATTTACATATCATAACAATATTTGTCATTTTTATACAAATTTATCATTTTTAGACTCTTTGAATTGAGCCAATAGTTGTGGACCGTTGATTTCCGTACGAGCAATCAACGATCGATATGCCACGAAATCACATCTAATTTTTTTTTTAAAATGATCAAGATATTACCAGGAACCTTAACAATTAAATTTTTTTGAAGTTCTAATAGTCATAGCCTTTGATCCGATGTATAATATTTGTAGCCCTACGATGTCATTATATTCCATCGCTTAGATGGATGTGCAAATAAACATCAAATTAGCTCGAACTCACCGACATTGAATTATATGCATCACTCTTTAGTTTGAACGGTTCCGATCGACCTACCGACGACGTTTGTCTTTGTTCCTTCACTACGTAATCCAACGAGAGTTGATGTTCTATGGTTGATCATGTAATGCACAAGCCGTTGATGCAACATACATTTACAACTATACAAATTTAATTGGTTAAATTTTTTTTATAATGCTTTAAAATTGTTCTATTATTAATATTAATTAAAATTTACAATATCATTTTAATTAGACCATTTCCATAAATTTTAAGGTTGGTTCAGCTTGTAATTACTTAATTCCATGAGCATTATATTATTTAAAGGCTCCATACGTTGCAATTCATCAATATGACAGCCTATTAAAGTTTTCATACGGGCATATCAGTTAAAACTATATACAGCGCACTAGAGGTTTATTTTGAATTGTACTTGAGAGTTCTCTGTGCTACACGATGTTGAATCCACTCTGTTAATTCCACCAACATTTCACTCATGCGGAATTAAAATCTCACCGGTACCTTACTAATCACCTTTCTACAGGTAGTTCATCTGAACCGTTTTTTATAACTTAGCAACAATCTCAAATTACCCAATCATACTTCCCCTAGGTTAACCAGAATCTCAAAGCATATGTAGGTCAATCTAAAACCGTAAAGCAAGGATAAACTTTTACAATACCAGGGAGGATTTGTCTTCAGCCGATACATTTTCATTTCCCCCCATCCCTGCGAGAGGATTTCGTCTTTCCCCCCAAAACACCCAAGTTATGTCGCCATGTATTTCCCCAATTTTGCGCCCTATACTTATATTCGGACCAGGTAGTGCACGAGTCTTCTGCCATTATCACATATCAACACCTCACTCTCTAAAACGATATAGGGAGACGACATTTGTCTTCAATCGGAGACGACGGCTGTAGGTTAAATACGACGGCCACCCATCTAGGGTTTGCTAATCAACCTCTCAAACGATCAACATTGGTGTTTGATTCTAGTTCACTCAAGGTACGATTAAGGTTAAGTCAGGGATTTCCTGTGTTAACTTAATTTTTTTACACAATTTTATTTCTCTTAGGGTTCTATTGTTCTTTTCGTAATCATAATTTTTTTACACTTAACTGCCTCTTTTTAATCTCCACATAGATGGCTCCCAGAAAGACTGGTCTAACAAGAGCAACTTCTTCAAAGAGAGCGAAGAGAAGCCGTAAAACTTCTTTTCCACCACTCCAGGTTGCTGAGGCTTCAAATGCTGGCGCAGAAGGTGATAATGTAACAAGCGAACCCCCTCGGAAGAAGGGACGAGGCCCTGGCAACATCAGAAAATCAACTGAGATATTGGAAGACCGACCCATAATCTGGCCAATTGGGGATCGTGTGTTCACTTGCGAAGAGAACCCACAGGAAATAAGAGCAGCAATAACCAGGTCACTCTTCCTAATTTTCACACTATTTGACGCTAAATGTTCTTCAGTTACAACATATTTTAAGATTGCATCATATAAAAATTTTATTTTTTGTTAGAATGTGCATATATATGAATATAAATAGCCACTGTGATATACCATTGTGACTAATGACTCTTATCTAATTGTTTCATTACAAATAATTGTGCACGATTTAGGTCAGCTAACCCTTTTACCTAAGTGTATTTTTATAAGAACTGGCATGATGTAGGTCAAGCACAATTTAGGTCAAGTAAAAGGGTCAGCACAATTTAGGTCAGCTAACCCTTTTATGAAAAATACTCCAGTTCCTTTCTCTGATAACCACCAGTTGTAAAGACCAATTACTATGAATGATTTAGGTCAGCTGTGCCAGTTCTTGTGTGTAATACAGGTATGTTTGCTAACCAGAGGTAATAGTGCATGGGTCCTTGCACAACTGGAAGTATTGCTCCAACTGAAAGTACTCCTTATTTTCTTGTGACATTTCATTTTACAAATATCACTTGGTGGGTAAAACAATGTCAGGTTTGTCCATTTTGCAAAACATCCACGTTGAACCTTTAAATTTTGTAAATAATCATTTTGGCCTCTAGTTGTTCTATTTACACAATAATTGATACTTGATACTTCACTTTTCTATTAATAGACTAGCGTTGAACCACATGCCCGGACCATTGAGAAGTTACCATGCCTTCCCTAAAAAGACGAAGGATAATATCGAGTTCTTATTTTTGGTACCCTTTCTCTTAAAATATTTGTATTCTTGGAATTAAAAAAAAAAACTCAATTCCTACTTGTAAAAAACAAATCACACCTTTTACATACTCCTGCTATTACAAATGTATACATTGAATGGGAGAAAAATTACAAATAACTGCAATTATGGACATGTGTCAGTTTGGGTCAATTTGTAATATGCTCATAATGGAACTGTCTCAGTTTGCAAACCAATAAGCAGTACATATTTACTTTTTACAGAAGAAATTTAGGTACAGAGAAGGTGAAAATAAAGACCGTTGTCGTAATGTGTTTGATGCCATAGCGGCAAAAAGATACACCGAGTCACTGTATGAAGCGAGGGACTACCGTTTCAAGAAATTTGAAATGAACATACAGGCATGGAAGGATCCCGTTCCACATTGGTGCCTTGACCATCCCCACTGGCACAGTCTTTGTGATATCTTTGCAACGGAGGACTTCAAAGCAGTGAGTCAAACAAACAAGCTTAACCGCACAAAGACTGGACGCAAAATCTCTCACCATGGTGGATCTGCAAGCGCACACCAGCACTTCCAAAAACTGGTAAGCTTCATGAACAACTATGCAATTTTTTTCTTTGGTAATTAAGGATACAACTGAATAACGACTGATGGTTTTTTTATTCCTTTTCATGTGGAGACAAAACTAAACAACGGAAAAGAGCCACCAATGAGGGCACTTTACATCCATCTTCATTGTGCTAAAGAAAATGGCAAATCACCAATTGTTGCCAAAATGGAAGCTGCCAATGCTGCCGCCGCTGTTGCTGCTGCAGCTGCGACGTTGGAGTCTGGACCAGCAGGAGAGCATGATGCTAATGGGGTAATTGATCCAAGTAGGAACGAGGCTAACACACAGCTTGAAGCTCTGGAAATCGACTCCTTGAAGTTTACAAATGATAACACACAAGCAGTCTATGTAAGTGGTAATCTGTACATTTATTCACTGAAATTTCATACCTCAAAACATAATTTGACACATAAATGTACCCTTACAAATGGTTTACGGTGTATAAATATTGTTGCCTATGGTCAATTTTACATCTATGGCTGCTCAAAGTCATCTACCACAATTAGTTCAGTTCAGGACATGCTATTCTAATGTACATAAGTTACCACAATCACGGTAGTTCACAAAATAGTAGACATATTAAACTGGATTGCCTCAAGTAAATAAATATTTGCAATTTGTGAAAAGTTGAATTTATGGAGTACTTTATTTTGTATTTGCAATTGCATTGTAAATAAATATTTTGCCTTAATTGGAATGTATATTCTTCTCACTTTGTATGTCATCTATGAGTTATATATTTGGGTTATAATTGAGGTAACATAGTAGATATTTTTAACAGAATTTAACAAGAATCCATGTTTATTGTATGTCGCAAATCATAGGAAAAAGTGAACAACATGATGGCTGATGACGGCAATTCCAGCATGGACGAGAGCACTATGTTCTTCTCAGCTCTTGGCGGGTCAAGCCGTGGTAGAGTAAAAGGATTTGGATGCATGCTTGATGATAAGGTGCAAAAGGAGAAAACCAAAAATAGGCTTAACCACGAACCATATAGTGCTTCGGGCTTGACAAATGCTGGAGAGGAGACAAACTTGTCTCGCGCTGAATTACAAGGGCTCTTGGCTGAAAGTAATCGTCGTCAGGCCGAGGAAAGGATTGAGCGGAAAAATGAACTAGCACAATATGATTTCTACATCAAAAAATTATTCACCATGATGGGGTCACATATGCCCACTGAAGAGGTAATTAATACAAACTTTAAGGCTAATTTAGGGTTTTAAAGTTGATTGACTTATTGATAGATTCTAAAATGATAATTTGGTTAGAAGTTGCTACTTAAATTCATCATATCATCGATCTGATACCTGTATTGTGAAGAAAATTAAGGGCTGACCTCGTGATTGACGTAGTTTCACAACAATTACATTTTTATTATTCTTTTGACTAACATACAATTTTATACACAGTTTATTGTAAGTGAATATTGTGTTGAAAATTGCATTCAACATTTAACTTCCCTTTGTTACGTACTGAGATATGGTGGCATAGTGGAATACTATACTAAACAAAAATTTTGTGCATTGTTTAACTTAGGCTCAACTACATGCTACTGTAACTCAGCAAACCATGACTGGGAATTTAACTGCTTTTCAGGTTACACTTGTTACTTAAGAATTTACAAATCAGACCCTACGATTTTCATGACCAAATTATAACACATTTACTTGCATTTTCAATGCTTAGGGTCTCGGTTCCAGCTTTCTACCATCTCATGAAGGAGCTTCACACATTCAGCCGGGGACCTTACAGGTAAAGAGCTCTACAAGGGTACATTTATTTTTCTTGTAGAAACAAGCATCTAATTGAGGTTTCCTCTTTCTATTGTTATTAATGTCACTGTACCAAAACCTACCAATAACTATTATAAAATTAGACAAGGCATGCCTCAAATGTATTTGATATTAGACAGGGCATGCAAAATTTATTTTCATATACAATAACATATTTTCTTGTGTTTATATACTTAGGGTATGCCATGTCTTACACCACCAAATCAGGGAGGGCCTTTCACAACACTATTAAATCAAGCTCGAAACGATGAACATGCCACAGATGGAGCCGGGATGGAACAATGGTTCGGTCATGAGCCCAACTTCAATGTGAACCGGCCCTATTAGTGTGGAAAAGTGCGCCTTTTAGGATTTAATAGGTATCTTCTTACAAATGATCAGCATGGTGCAACTTATTTTGTAACTTTTTAAGTTATTGTTACTTTTAGTTACAAAATAAGTTGCATTTAGTTAACAGTGGGTGGTATATTTTGGTATATATTCACAAGTGCAATATAGGCTTGTTTTTGTAATGTGTTTTACACATATTTTGGTACAATGTATGATGAATATCACAAGTTCAATTATATGCTTTCTATGTATATGTGTTTGTATTTGTGTTTGTAATTATTTGCTTAAATGGGAATTGGGGATATATAATAGTACCAGGTTGGTACAGGGTTGATTGCAGCATGGGGGTGAACTTTTACAGTACCGGTAAAAGATACATTTCCATGAGCATTCCCATGGAATAACGAAAAACAACTTGGAAATCCTCTGGTGGGACCTAGGTTCGTACCCTTGGAAATACTCCAGTGGGCCCACCTTAATCACCCTTGGAAATACTCAGTCGGCCCCACCTTAACCATCCTTGGAAATACTCTGTGGGTCCCAGGCTCGACACCCTTGGAAATAATCAAGTGGGCCCCACCTTGACTATCCTTGAAAATACTCAGTGGGTCCCAGGTTCGACGCCGTTGGAAATAATCAAGTGGGCCCCGCATGATGCTCTTAGAAATAATGCTTACATGGGCCGGGTGTCAAACTATTTCCAAGCGTCATTTTTCCAATGGGATTCGGTTGGAAAAAGTCAGATAAAACTATTTCCAAGAGTAGCCCTTGGAAATGAACAATTTTTTGGCTATTTCCAAGGAAGCTTGTTGCGACGGTAGTTTTTCCAACGCTAACCATTGGAAATGAACTTTTTGGGCTTTTTCCAACCGAATCTCGTTGGTATAAGCCCTTTTTGGACCCTTGGAAAAAGTCAGAAATCTAGTAGTGAAACGATTTGTCAAGAAACAATAAACGGTCAATTGCTAGCCCAATATATATTGGGTGTTTAAGTTTTTGTTGCCCTTGAATATGACCCTTCCAATTGTAAAACAGCGTTAGACACTTCCACTGTAATAATATGCCACAGTTTGTTCTTCTAAATTATACCAGGCAATATGGTAATGTCGGACCAGTATGTCACATCATGTTACCAACAGGTACGCCATTTTTTAATAACCCATTGTTCATCACTAATCTCATTATTAATTCAAACAAAGGAAAGCGTTCAAGAGAACCTGAATCAGCAATCAAAATTATATATATCCTCCAATCCTTTAAATTAAATGAAGAAAGCTAAAGATAATGCAAAAATTGCAAAAATCAATACATCTGGATGACATCAACCTCTTCTTCTCAAAGAAATAAAAGTGAGCTTCCTGGAGCAAAAAATTGCTTTTTCATTTGTGTAGGGAGTTATTTTCAGTATCTGTGCCTGATACTGGTAAGATGAACTCTTTACTTTATAGAAGTCTCTGGATGGTATACAAGAGCATTGCATATTCTTCTCTTTGTATCTTTAGCTTTAATTTGTACTCGCATGAGCCTGTTAAGCACCATATACCATTTGACATTGTGCATAAAAAAATCTTCTTTGAATCGCAACAGTCTTCAGAATAATTACATATTTAAGAAACTTGAGATCCCATTTTTTTTTTCTGTTCAAAAAACCTTACTGCACTATGCTGCTCCGTGTTTATGTCGGTCTGGTACACTGCTGCTACAGTGCTGGTATCAGAACGGAGGGTTACAGACCTACAGTCATTTAAGAATTAGTTCAATAATTCTTTATTCTTGCAATATACAAATAATTTCTCAAAGTAATTTTGTATTTGTTTTATGACATGAATATTTTCCAGCCTCCTTGGCTCCAACCTTGAATATGTTCCATGATTCACTATCCCGTTCCAAGATATAGGAGACAGTATCGGAGGTTAATGATGAACTCATGAAGTAAAATTAGAGGTTTACTGTTAACAAAGGAATTTGATTTTTAGTTACTAATAGAGTTTGTGGAAATTCTTTGATGTTAGTAAAGTAGAATTGACTATTTTATTTCTATTTGTCGCAAGTGTTTTGTATAAATTTACTGATGCTAATGATCCACATTTTTAATATAATTTTACATTTCATAGACATTTTATTAGTCCCTAATTACCGTGGGCTTTTTGTTTTTTATATTGTAGATATCAAATATATTTTAAACGATGATGATTTGGAAAAAAAAAAAAATTGTAAAGGTCGTTTGATAAAAAAAAACTGTGGTAAAAGTTTGAATTGAAAGGGTGAAAATATAAAAGATGTCACGTCGTTTTAAGAAAAAAAATCAAAAGTTTAATGCTCTTTTTGAAATAATAATTAAGTAGATTATATTTTTCACGATTCCGTAGACACATATAGGTGAAAATAGAATCAAATAATGTCATAAAATATCCGGTGTGCCCACTGAAAATTTTAATTATTTTATAAAATACATTGACCAATATAACGTTGTATTAAAATGGAGGTGTCCATTAAATTTTTAAGAATGGTTGAACAAAACAAAAACAGAAAACTTCATCTTCCCTTCCTTTTTCTTGCCGGTGTTATTCTTCACCAAAAGAAAAACTAATGAATTTTATAAGGGATTGTCTTAAAAACAAGAATCGTATATTAGTTCATTTATTGTACAGAGGAATTTTGGTGGCCCGAGCCAAAAGCCATCGAACCATTAGCTTCAGCTAGAGTTTAAAGAAACGAGTTGAAGGAAAATTAATTTCAGCTAGAGACAAAAGAAAATAAAAAAAAAATGCATTTAATATATGCAATTTTAAAATAATATAATATATTTGATTTGGACACTATGAAACGACGCGTCCATCTAATGGACTCTACGAAGCAAAACGTCAAAGTAGTTGCGGACATTCTGACTTTGCTGACCGTCGGATTGGTTAAATTTATTTCTAGACCTGGCCGGCCTCAAACCGTTGTCACAATATAATCTATTAAAACAAATCAAATGTAATTGAAGCTATTTAATTGATTTTAAATGGTTCGAATTGAAGAATAGAAAAATTCTCCTTTTCTCAAGATAAAGAACAGAGTTCATTCCGTCTTTGTGAGTCTACTAAAATAGCAACTTTAATGAAATGGCTGTGGTCAACTGGCTCAGATAGAGGAGAAATTTTTATTTATATTAATTATAAAAAAGAGATGTACAAAGTACTTCGTTTTCAATTAATACAGTAAGATCGTCAGCATGAATCACAATTCATATTTTATGGATCTGAAGCAATGCCCATGATTCATTTTTTTTTTTTTTGTAAAACAGTTTAAAATTGTAGTCTAAATTTAAAAAAAATAAAAAATAGATCGTGGACATTGCTTCAGATCCACAAAATGTGAATTGTGATCCGTACTAACGATCTTACTATATTGGTTGAAAATAACAAATTTTATTTGTTTCCGTATATATCTTTTATATAATTACTATGAATAAAAAATTCTCCAGAGAAAGGGGAGGTAAGAATTAATAATGAGAAGGATTCAACGGAGGTACAACTTCTCCATAGAGGCGTTTCATACGTCACACAAATAGGGGATAATATGTTTATTGTAAAATACATCATGAGATTTTTAATAGATGGGATTAAGCACTTATCACACAAAAAGAAGAAAAAAAATTTCTCAACGAAACTTATCACACAATAAGCATATTATTTGAATTTTTATGTTTTTTTTTTTAAGTATCAACAAAATTTGTAGTGTGGTATAACTATAAGATTTTTTTTTTTGTTAACGTGTAAACTCTCTTATGGTAAAAAAGTATGTTTTAAAATTAAAGATGCAGCTGTAAGTGATGTCTCAATCTGTCAATCACATCCTCACCAAGAGAAAAGCCGAAATTTTTATTAATAAGAAATATAATAAAAAAATATCCAGATTAGGGGATGCTTTTCGGGATTTTTCAGATATAAGAAAAACGTTTTTAAATATCGCGGCCACTGGCCGTTGTGAATTATCACGGCCATACTTAGTGCCTTATTAACCGTTTTAATTACATTAACAATTCTAATTGAACCAGAGAAAAAAACCGGAAAAAATCCTGTCCGTTACGGATAGAAACGGCCAGCACGGAAAAAAAAAATCCGAAAATTCTGTCCGTGATGGATGGCAACGGCCAGCGAAAAATTAAAAAAAATCTGAAAATGCTGTCCAGTTTTAATTTTATTACAAATTGTACCAAACTCCTTTTTTTTTTGGCTGGCCGTTGCTGTTTATCACGGACATCTTTTTTTTTTTTTTCTTTCGCGCTGGCCGTTTCTATCCATAACGGACAGGGTTTTTTTTTCCGGTTTTTCCTCTGGTTCAATTAGAATTGTTAATGTAGTTAAAACGATTAATAAGGCACTAAGTATGGCCGTGATAATTCACAACGGCCAGTGACCACGATATTTAAAAACGTTTTCCTTATATCTGAAAATTTCCGAAAAGTGTTCCCTAATCTGGATATTTTTTTATTATATTTTCTATTAATAAAAATTTCGGAAGAGAAAAGAGTACATTTTCAAAATTGCTAGGTTTGCCGTTTTGGGTTATGCGCAGTCTACAATGCAGATGTGAATTCTGTACATGCATCATTTATTCATTTATAAACTGAGGTAACAGTTTGAAAGGACATGAACTGAAGCAGAATAATGTTAATTTTACAGCTTCATTAACTTAAGTTGGTTGATTAAAACTGTTTTTCCCTTTCAGACTATTTCAGATTATCTTAGTAAAAAAAAATTAAATAAATATATTATATATTTTTTATTTTTTATTATATTTTAGTATTATATAAATATTGTAAATTATCAGAATTGGAAATAATATATAAGTCATCCGATAAAAAAACTATAAAAAAAAAATCTTACGAATAGAAATATAAAATGTGTGGCGAAGCTTGAAAAGACATAGAAGGTTAAAATTCAACTTAAAATAACAATGAAGTATATTTTACTTTCAAGATTCAGGAACGATTGTAAAATTAGAATATATATCAATAATGTCAAAATCAGTCAATCACATGTCCCTTTTTTGTCGAGAGATTTAAAATTGAGTATTAAAATTGTAAACCGTATTTGTATTACTAGAAGCATAGATAAATTCGAATAACTGAAAAAAAAGAAAACATATTCAAATTATATATTAATAGTACATACGTAGACACAAAAAAATAAGTATCTTTAAAAATAAATAACAACACAAACAACAATAAGTACAAAAATTTAGAGTCGTCCCATAATAAAATAAAATAAGAGTAGAACTAGGGTGTTCTTAAATTCATCAAGTTTTTTGGTGAACTCAAGTCTAAAATCTGTCAAATCAACTTTAAATGACAAATCTGAACCGTTAAAACCTGCCTATCTTACGAGTAATGCGTCTATATGTGAAAATTTTTAACATTTAAATTAATTTAGTATAAAGTTAAGTAAGAAAATGTTCAAAAAATGAATGCATTAAAATTAATTCATTAACCTTCTAATTTTGACCAATTAACTTTATACTAAATTAATTCTTTAAAATTTTCACATGTAGATGCATCACTTGTAAAGTAGACGGATTTCAACGGTTCCTATTTATCATTTGAAGTCGATTTTACATATTTTAAACTTGAGTTCACCAAAAAATTTGGTAAACTTAAGAACACCTAGTTAGTTCTACTCATAAAATAGAATATAAAAACATACATAATAACACAAACTAGTGAATTACATATTTCTGACCAACAGTGTGCAACAGTTAAGGAGAACATTTATCATTAATTTTATTCTAAGTTTACCGATGCAGATGTATTAATATTAAAGTTCGATATCAACAACGCAGAGGATTGGGTTTGATGAGTTTTGAATAACTTTTCAATTAACCAATTTTCAATTGCATATGTTTTATTTGTCAAATTGATCACTTCATCTAACATCGACTGATAACATGGTACAAATTAACTCGTCATGATGAATAATTAATTGTCTAATATTGTAATACTAAACTAACTGTATGAAAGTTATGATTGTATAATGTTATAAGATTCACTTACATCATTTTAAAGTTTCAATATTTTAAAACAATTTGATTTTACGATTTTCAAAGTCCAAACAGTCGATCCAAATTGTTCGACATGATATCTATATTAAAATATGTTTGGAGATCAAATTTTATATTTTTTTACTATTTAGTAAGTATTTACAAAACTGATGTTTTTTAGTGGTCCAGAATTATCTAAAAACAACAGTTTTGTAAAATAATTAATAAATAGTGAAAAAAATTAAAAATTTGATTTTTAAGTACATTTTAATACAAAGATCATATTTAACAGTTTGGATTAACTATTTGGATTTTAAAAATTGCAAAACCAAATTATTATAAGATGTTGTATCATTAAAATATTGTAATTGGATCCCTCCTCGCGATGTAATGAGACTATAACTTAATAAAACACTATAGACCACTAAAAAAACATCAATTTTGTAAAATACTTAATAAATAGTAAAAAAATTGAAAAAAAATATATAAATTTGATCTTCAAGCACATTATAATATAAAGATCATGTTTAATGGTTTGAATTAATTATTTAGATTTTAAAAATTGTAAAACTAAATTATTATAAGATATTCAAATATTGTAATTGAATCTCTCCTCACATTATAATAAGACTATAACTTAATAAAACACCAGTGTGTGTGAGACCGTGGCGTGAGGTATGATTATGAAACACCAATGTGAAGAAATTATAGTGTTATACCCATGCTAGTTGACAACACCCATCTCGCAGGAGTTGATATTTAATTTAGTGGATATCTTTTTTATTAGAAAATTGAAAGAAAATCGAACTCTCGATATTTTAATACAACAACTCTATGGCTTTTTTTCTAATCAATTATACTACCTCTCTTTTCTCAATTTAGTGGATATCAACTTCTAGTTAAAGACCACTTAAAGATACACTACCTAGTTCACTACTAGCTAGACTAGACACCCCATGCATTTTCTGTTTTTGTACTAATTTAAATTGCATCCAACTTAAAATGAAAATAAATCTAGTCAAATGACACCAATATATGCACCGATGCGCGGGAACCAGTGCAGCTAGGGGTGAAAACGGAGCGGATACGGAGCGGATAATGCTGATATCATATCCGCATCCGTCGGATAATTAGCAAATACGGATACGGATAATAAACGGATATCAAAATTCAAAACCAAATCCGCCTTAAACGGATACGGATACGGAACGGATAGTCTACGGATACAGATTCGAATACGGATATAAAACGAATAATAATAGAATAATTAAGATATATAAACTTCTAAGATACAAATATTAATTAAAATATTAAATATAAATATTAATGAACTTATAAGAGATGGGAGATAATCTATTCATATAATATATAAATATATATATATATATATATATATATATATATATATATATATATATATATATCAAATAAGTGTATGGTAATAAAAGATGTTGTGGTGTAGTGGTTTGAAGCTTAGTCTAAAGGCATTGAGATGTGAGGACATGGGTTCAAATCCCATCTATAGCAAATATTTATTTATCTTTTATATGAGTTTGGCCAAATTATCCGAATCCGGATAATCCGGATATCCGCTCCGTTTAGGACTCCGTATCCGAATCCGTATCCGTATCCGGATCTTTTATGAATTTCCGAAAATTATCCGAATCCGAATCCGGATTATCCGGATTCGGATTATATCCGGATACGGAGCGGATATCCGCCGGATAATCTGGCTTCGTTTTCACCCCTAAGTGCAGCACATGCATCTGATGCAAATAAATAAATGTAAGAATATTCTTTAACAATGAGACTAAACAATACTAACCAGAATGTCACGCCTAATTACTTCGACAATGACAATTGAGATAAAAGTAAAAAAAAAATGAAAAATGTAACGTCAAATTGTTAATATGAAACAAAGAAATGTCGAATTGACCTATTCAGTTTAGAAACACTTCATAATTTCAATTAATAAGCTTCAATATTTTTCTCAAATTTGGCAATCAAGATTCTTTTTTTTTTTTTATCGATTCACCTTTAATTGTGTTGTTGCTTTTGTACAATGAATATATTGCTAAGAAAACAATAAAGTACTATTTTTTGAAAAATAGGTCATTTTGGTTCAATAAAAGATCAATTTCAACTTTTTTTTCTCTAATCTGAAATATTAGAAAACATTGACAGTTTCAAGAGCAAAGAGATCGTTATGTTCACTTATTTCTGCTACAAAAGAACACACACAAAGATGCAAATTACGTCAGAAATTAACAAAAAGAAATTGACCTAATCCAGAAGAAATATGTCTAGGGAAGCAAGAGTGCTTAGTATGTGGGAAACTATATTCAACAAATCGTGACATTTTCATTGTTGGATGTACTGATTCTCAAATTCAAAGATAAGAATAATAAATAAATGCACAAAACAAATTACTAAGTAGTAATTTGAAATAAAAGTAATTAAGGACTACCGTCTACCTAGTACGTATTTGCTCCAGAATTTCAATTAATTTGCTTTTCCATCCTTTTTTTCTGCCCAATTAACTCAGGAATACCACCAATTCAGGAATAGATGCTATTCCTGGCGAGCTATTCTCACACAACATGTTTGGATGAAAAAAAATGCTATTTTCAACAAAGAAATAGCTCGAGTTAGCTGCTATTCTACTATTCATTAAAAATGTCTGGTTAGCTGTCATTATGAACTCAAAAATAACTGCTATTTTGAACTATTCTTTGTTTCATCCAAACGCACCCTAATACTATCCATTTGAATATACTCATTTTTTTAGAGGATAGCTATAGCATCAACCAAAATTGATACTATCCATTTGAATATGCTCATTTTTTAGAGGATAGCTATAGCATCAACCAAAATTGACTTGTTAGGTTGCTATTCACGATTGATTATATATATTATAGTAGAAACATATCAGCGCGCAACTATGATTATGTACTAAAAGACAAGAAAGATATTCCGTAACAACAAAGGAAAGCAGAAAACTGTTGTACTAAAAACTAAAAATAAATTAATCTAAATTAAAAATATATAAATTTCTGTTTATTTCAAAAATAGTCACAAAGAGGGATACACAAAAATTCGTAGTTCGTGATTTAATTCGAATTTGATTCAAAAATTCGATTCGAAATAGTTCGAAATTAATTCAAACCAAATTCAAATTGGACTTGATTCATTAGAAATAGGTTCGCGAACTATTGTGGTTCAAAATTCAAAGTAACGGAAATCGTTGATTTCTGCTGATAACTTATATTTACTGATAACTTAAAAGTTAAAATACAAGGTCGTCTAACCATAAGTCATAACTCGTAAGTCATAACCCTTGTTCTCAGTTCTAAAATCCTAAACGACTTTTCATCTCTTGCTTTCGGCGACTACGATCACTCTTCCATAAAAAAAGTTCGTAAAAGATTTGAAATTGAGTCAGTAAAAAATTCGATTCAAAATTAATTTAAACCAAACTTAGTTTGAAATTAATTAAAAAAAACTCAAATTAAAACAAGTTCGATTCGATTTGATTCGTTTGTAGCCCCAGTCAGAAAAGAAGAAAAATCTCAAAGAATTGGCACCTAATACTCGTACTTGCAAATCCATAGTAAACGGGTCATATAGGGGCTATTCGGCAACACCCCTTAATCCCAGTTAGGATTAAGTCTTAAGGAAGCTTAAGGAACTGGTGTTCGGTAAGCTAAAGAGAGAGGCAACGGATTAAGGGAGCTAAAGAAAGCTAAAGAAGGGGGGAGATGGTGTCTTAAGGAATGGACAGCGGATTAAGATTCGGGCAAAAGGAGGCTAAAGGAGGTAAGCTTAATCCGTGCTAAGGAACCGGTGTTCGGCAGGATTAAGCGGCTAAGAAAGCTAAAGGAGGCTCCTTCAGCTTTAAGGAGGCTTAATCCCATCTAGCCGAACAGCTCCATAAAGAATGCATTGATGAACTTTTTTGTTAGTATAATTGAAGTGGTACATCTATTTTATAGTATATTTTATCCAGAGATTTCATTGTCGAGAAGAAGTGGCGTAAATATATGGGAAAAATATAGAATAAGTTATTGATTACATAAATGTGAAAATTGTCAGCGATATTTATATTACTAAAAGTACAGATAAATAATTAAAATAACTACAAATGTGGACATAAATAATAACCATTTATTGACAATAAATAACATTACAAGCAAGAAGTATAAAAATTAGAAGCCTTCATTAAAAAAATATATATTTGAAAGACATGATCATACAAATTGCAAATTTCTGATCAACACGTATAACATGTATAATATCCAGTGTTCTAAATAGCGTGCTATAGCTTTTTTGAACCCTAAACGCTAAGTTATGGCATCAAAACGAGCTATTTGAGTTAACGCTATAGTGGTAATAACAGTCCGCTATAGTGCATAGCATATAGTGCAAATAACGCACTGTGTAACATGAGCTGTTTTTCTTTTCTTTTCAATTTATATGTGTTTTAAATAAAGGTTCAGATTGGATTTTAACTGTGATTTTTTTTTTTACAATTGACATACTAAGCTTTATATTAAACTATTAATTATTAAATGAGAGATCTATCAAACGAAATCAAATAATGAAGTTACAGCGAGCTATGTAACATGAGCTTTTTTTTTTAATTTATATGGGCTTTACATAAATACTCAAATTGAATATATTAAGATATTTTTTGAAGTAACTAAATGATACTTACTTTATGGTAGTTTGAATATTTTGAATAGATTAAGATAGTTAATTATGCCATGATGTCTAGGCTATTTTGAAATTTCAATAGAAGAAAGATAGATTATGTCATGATGCTGAATATATTTAGAATATGAAAATATCGATAGTTTATGATATTAGTTACTATGAATATTTTGAGTCGCAATTTGAATTTTGTATTGATTCAATATGAATATTATAATTTTTTAATTAATTTGATGTTATTTAATGTTGAATGAGATTTAGATAATGTTGATATTTAGTACAAATATATAATATAATTTTTATAAAAATAAAAAAGGTATGTAGCATAGCTTTCGCTACAACAACGCTATTTGCTATAACAACGCTATTCGCTATAGCTTTTTTTTGTAGACTTTCCGCTATGACGCGATAAATGTCATTTAGAATCTTGATAATTTTACATATTTAAAAATACATTGTTGTAGGTTTGATGCATATTAGACTACATTCAAGGAAGATATTTAATTGGGTAAATTTCGCTGTAGGTCACTAAACTTTGTTATTTGTCACGAATTGGTTACTCAAGTTCGATTTGTCTTTTTTGAGTCACTCAACTTTGTTATTTATTCCAATCAAGTCTTTCTATACTTTTCCATCCAAAATTTTAACAGAATATTTCTATTCCGTCCAAAAAATTAACGGAATATACTCATTCCATCTAAAATATTAACGGAATGAGCATATTCCATCCAAAATACTAATGGAATTAGCATATTCCGTTAAAATTTTGGATGAAAAAAATAAAGGGACTTGATTGGAACAAATAACAAAATTGAGTGACTCAAAAATGACAAATCAAATTTGAATAACCAATTCGTGACAAATAACAAAGTTTAGTGACCTACAGTGAAATTTATCCTGTTTAATTGGAATTCACATCCTCTCCAATACATGATAAGGGAATCTTTTACAATTACTAGATCTGAACCGTACTTTTTAACTTGGCACGAATCTCAAAATCCAAAAATGAGGCCCCCTACAGTGACCCGAATCTCAAACCGGTTGAGATTTAATCTCAAACCGTAAAGTAAGTGATGCTCTGCAATAATGGTGCAATATATACGGGTTCGTTTAATTGCAGGATTGTGTTATCTGCTGGAGGAGAGGGAAATTTTTTATTCATAGAAATTAAGAAAAAGATAGAGAGAGAAACAGAAAGAGTACAGTATTTGTTATATTGATAGAAAGATCGGTACAGATTCTACCGATCTAAAAAATCAGAACACTTAGGATAGGCAGAATTTCTACCCATCCTAACTCATCTCGGATCTTCTGTGAAGACAGTGCTTGAGAAGATTAAGAATTGATCTGTTGCTATTCCTGTTTTGAAGACGGTGTCACAGAAAATCCAAGAAAAGTTAGGATGGATAGGAATTCTGCCTATCCTAAGTATTTTGATATTTTAAATCGGTAGAATCTGTACCGATCTTTCTATCAATATAACAAATACTCTACTCTTTTTGTTTCTCTCTCTACCTTTTTTTCAATTTCTATGAATAAAAAATTTCCGGAGGAGAGGGTTTTTGGAAGAATAGTCCAGTCTTGTCAGTTGTCGCTCAAAATTAAAGGATGTATATTTGGTTCTTCGGGAAAGCAAAAGATTACGGGGAAGGTAAAAGATACGATTAACGAGTATGATTCGTACAAAGATCGCTTGGTACGCACACATAAATATCAACTCAAATTTAATGTAAAGCGTGCTAGCTCCTGGGTTCCCAATAAAAGAAATGTCATTTCACTCTGATCTTCACTGTAATAAATATTTTCGCTACCTTTCGTCAATACTTACCTGGCGCAAAAAAAATGGAGAATTCGGCATCTCCAATTCCCGACTGGGCTAATCTCCCACTCGTAGCGGTGTATTTGATTTCACAAAAGGTCAAATGCATCACCGATTACGTGCGATTCCGCGCTGTTTGCTCTCCGTGGCGCTGTGCTTCATTTCCAAATCCGCACCTCCCTCTCCAGCTCCCGTGGCTGATGATACCGTATTCAATAAAAGACAGAGAGGATGACGGAATCCGGTTATTCTACGACCACTGGGAATCCAAGATGCGTAAGATTCACCTCCCGGAGACCATCGGCATGGCGTGCTGCGCCTCCTATCGTGGCTGGCTCCTGCTTGTGGCCCGTGGTGGTATGGAACTTTTCTTACTGAACCCGTTAACCCGGGCTCGTATCCAGCTCCCTCCTTTTCCTAATGACTTCCTGGTTAGGTTGTTCCTGGGAATTTATGTCTTCTCCAAGATGACTTTCTCTGCTGATCCGACCGACCCAAACTGCATCATAATGGTGTTTTCTCAGAGATTCCAGGCAATCTTCTTCTGTAAGGTCGGTGACTGTTGCTGGACTGAGATCGTCGTGGCTCCGTTTTTGGGTGCAGCGCTACAGCTGATAGATGCGGTGTACTACAATGAAAGGTTCTATTTGCTGAATGATGAAGTGATTTACATTTATGATCTCTGCCAACTGGAGGTCCCAGTTATATACTTTTTGGAGGCCGAGCTACAATCTCTTTGCAAGTATTTTTTGATTGGTAAATCTGGGGTTTACATTGTTACTGACCATTACACTGAAGATGAAGGAGGTGAGGATGCAGAGGAGGCTACCGAGAAGGCTCCTAAGCAAAAAATTGTGTTGTACCAGGTCATAGAACAAGAGCTGGGGATTGATGTCAAACAGATTGCTGACACAAGCGACATTGCTATTTTTTATGGGGATAACTACCACTATCTTGCTGTCTGTGCTGATGACTGGGACTCGCTTGATAGGGGTTGTTTGTTCATGGAGTATATTTATTCGTTATCTTCTGATTATGAACTTCTGCTGTATACAGATCCCAACGAAGGTTTCGAGCATGGTTCATGTTATGTCATCTTTTATACCAAGTTGGCGGATGGTAATCCTGAGCCGGTGGTGTTCGACCTTGGCCAGGTGCCGCGGATTTGGCCGCCTGGACCAGCACTTTGGTTTCAGCCAACTTTTATGTAGCCGTCAAGGACACTATTCAAAGCTGCTTTTCAGGTCAAAAAATCATTCTCTTTTGCTTTCTAAATGCAGCAAAGTATTGTTACGAATGGTGCACTAGAACAACTTTTGGAGTCGCTTGAGATGCTTTTGTGTTGTGTTACCAGAATTTTGGTTAGCTCTCAGTTTGTTGGTCTTTATACTTTTATATGTGCAATATGAGATGTTTAATAGATACTACATAGAATTTATGTTACTTTTGATTGAATGGTGTTTATGGGTTTTGAGCCGTGTGTTATTTGGGATGATTAGAGTCATTAACTAATATTGTCGAGCCTGTTTAGTTCCAATGTAATGTTTGATCTGTTTTCAGATCTCGTCATTTCCCCTCTCTCTTTTATCATGAGATGGGAATCAAAAAATTTAAATCATGTCGATTCTTTTATTCTCAAAGACATGTTCTTATTCATTCTCTTTTCCACCAAACATGCAAGATTAAATACTCAATGAATGATCTCCTGACATCTCAATTATTTCCTCTTATCTCAGTTGTTTAATAGTTGACCATCTCTTTAAAAGTACTTTTAAAGAAAAGAATTATTATTAGTTTCTGGGGCATCCAATTATTCTAAGGGAGCTGCTAACAATCGTTCAAGACAATTATCACAGGCAGGGTGTTCAATTCATGGATATTAGTCTATGGATATTATTCAACACAGGCATGCCAACGTAATCGATCAAAGTCGACTATAAATAATAAAATGCAAATGAATATCTCAATTGTCTTTTACAACAATGACATGCATTTCCTAAGTAGCTTAGGAAAACAAAAATGATTGAGCGTAAGGCATCAAGTTATACCAGTACTTGAGCAACCATTTTTGGTTGAACAGAGAAAATAACAATAACCACGTTTATGATAATTGGTTGAACAGAGAAAATAATGATTCCTCCTCGGGTACCATTAGGAGGTCAGAGTTGCTATCCAAATCACTATGTAACACCATTCAATATACATTTTTTGTTAGAACACAGGTAATTTATTATTTTTAGTTGCTAGCATTGTGATTGTCATGTGGTATATATAATACTAGTACCAGTTCATGCTAGACATTTGTTAATACCTGTTCGGGTACTATCTGTTTTACCCGGCCCGTATCCGTTACCCGAGGTATCCATACCCGTGCCCGTACCCGCCTTACTCATACCCGAAACCCGTCTACCCGGACCCGTTGTACCCGAACCTGTTGTACCCGAACCCGCATACTTTACTTGTTCTATCCCCCCTTTACCCGTTTAACCTGTACCCATTAACCCGTTTAATTTTGAAATTCAAATTAAAAAAAAAATTCCCTCCAGTTTGTAAAAAAAATAAGAAAAAATAAAAACAGGAAAAAAAAAACAGTAAAAAAAACACAAAAAAACACAAAAAAAAAACAAAAAAAACACAAAAAACAGTAAAAAAACAGAAAAAAACTAGAAAAAAAAAACCTGTACCCTACTCGAGATACCCGTAGCTGTTACCTGAGACGGGCACAGGTTTGAAACGAGTAGGGTACACTTTTTTAAAAACCTACCCGACCTACCCGTACCTGTTCTACCTGTCCTGGGTATACTCGAGGTACCCGTACCCTACCCGAGAGCAAATTTCTAGTTCATGCAATGTGGCACGAGTATCCAGCATATCCTGGACTCGGGAATTTACTCAATGGGTTATAACTTAGGGAGCGAATAATAGTACTCGCACTGTATCTGCAGAGGAATCACCGAAAATTAAATGTAGAGATATAACTTATGTGAAAATCACAAAAACTCCACAATACCTACGTACGTAGGTATTTATATATATGTATGGAAGTATTTATAGCTCAGATTAGTTTCATCCAGGCCATAACTCAATTCGATGTCTGTTGAGGTTGTCGGATTCTGCTTTGAGATTTGTGCCAAATGAAATGAGCAGTCCATAATTACCACTTGCACCTCAGGTACCTGGGTTGATACGGATTCCTTTCACATGATATGTACCAGCTCAATGTGTTTTGATCTCTGACTCACGAAGACTCTGTTTGTTTGTTTTTTGTCAGGTACCTCAAAATTATAATGAATTCGGATCCCACCTGAGTGGCTGAGTTGCAATAAGTAAATTCTGGACAATTTTTGAACTTGGCATAAATCTCAAAACAGACTCCTATAGTTTTTTTTATAGACACCCAGCTGCCAAGGCAGAAAAATGGAGGTCAATTTTTGAGGTAATTTTCAGTAATATGAAATGCTAGAGTTCTTTAAATTATACATAATATATAATAACAAATTATTCTTTGAAAAAAAGAATGGGATCCGAATTTATTATAATTTTGATGTCCGTTTTATATCTGTCTCGATCAAAAAGTGTCATAAATACGATTTTTGATTTAAACATATTTGAACAATATCTTGGAAACCAAAAAACCCGGAGCTAATTTTGTCATATATTAATTGCAACATAATCAGTGATGAAATTAATTTTTTCTGATATCAATTGCAACACCAGTAGCGGAAGATCAGCCCAATCAGAAAATTCGGATGCGGAACCTTTCATTTTGGAAGCGTTTCTTATTTGTTTAATATGTTTGTTTTTCTTAGTATTAATAGAGGGCCTGAAAAATAGCGTAGCGGAAGGATTATATAATTGAGACAAGGTGAATTGGGGTGTCCTATTTTTAGTGCTCCAAATACTAATTTTGATAGCTAATGAGGATTTTTCTCTTATAATCCTAATTTCGTCCTCAATTAGTAACTTCTTATTTTTTTCTCTCTGTCGGTCAGAATTAATTAATTGTTGCAACAATGATAGAATTTGTACACAATTGCTAGGTATTATAAGTGAATATTGTTTTCAACTGTCAAGTAATCTTAAACGATCCAATTTATAATATTTTGAACCGAACCAACAGAATTGCACTACAACAGATCCGACTTTCTGCGATCGGTTTTCTGATTGCAGAAAGTCCAAGCGCTGGTTGTTGATAGTGATCCCGGTTGTAGAAAGTCGATTTCGGTCGCTGATACCCCGTTGTTGAAAATATTGTCGTAGATACTCAATTGATGATGTCACTGGTCGCTGAATGACATCATCCGGTCGCTGATACTTTTTTTGCAACAAATTTTTTTGGTCACTGTTGTTTTTTTGCTGATGTCACAAAGATGTATTTGCGACCAAAAAACGGTCGCTGAAAGTCAAACCCGGTCGCTGATAGTCAAATCCGGTTGTTTTTTGGATTTTTTTGTTATATTTATTTTTCCCCATTTAATTGGTGTCACACGTACCAAACATTGCCATCGATCAAACATAAACAACAATATCTAAACATACAAACAATAAAATGTGCATCGTTTTAAAAATATCTCAAGATTGATGTACCATGAAAATTATAAAATGTTATAAAATTTATAAGTACAAGTACAAACAATATCTCAAGATTGGGCACTACAAGATACAATAAATAAGATTTTGTTCATTACAGGAAAACTGATCCCATTTACAAGAGACTTGGGCATGTTGCGGAACAAGAGCGCGCAAGTATTAATCACAATAACTTAATAGTCTAATTATTCTCAGTAAGGAGCTATGTTTTTTTTGTGACCCTAATTAATTAACCACAAAAACTAGTGCAAATTTAGAGATAGATGGGGGTGATATATCTTTTAGTCTATCGGTACCTCAACCTTCATCTTTAAACTGGGATTGATCAGAATCTGACACACAAAAACAAACAGGTTTAAAAATCTTCACAAATCGAATAATCATGCAAAATCATACAAATAGAAAGCAATTTTAGGAGTTCTTAGAAATATACTTGAGAGAGGGGATTGAGGTTGTTTCATGTCATCTCCAAAAAAATATTCAAGTTTGATCAACTTTTCGGGCTTCTGTTCAGTTTGCACCCAATAACTAATAATTCAAAGAATATAACAACAAGCCAATTTACGTATCTGCAACAATTTTACTTTCTACTAAGCACATAGAATCTGTTTTACTAGAAAGTGATTGTCTTGGTCTTATCATAGTATTTGAGGCTAAATAAAGTAATAAAGTAATAAAGTTCATTTATGTTTACCTCTTCAGAAGAAAGAGTAATAATCGTGTTTATATCCCTCGGCGGAACCACTAACCGATTGTTTGTATGCAGATGATTTACTTATTTTTGGTGCGACAAATATGACAGAGGCGCGGAGGATCATGCTCACTGTTCAGAACTTCTCAGAGGTATCTGGCCAAATAGTGGGGCCTCAAAAAAGCTCTATATGGTTCAGCTCTCCTACATTGCAAGATGAAAAGGATGCTATTTCAAACTTTCTGGGTGTGCCGAATTCAAGCTGCTGCACATCCTATCTTGGCGCACCTATTGATACAAATAGGCAAGCATTTGATTTCTTAATTGAGAAGTTTTCAAATAGGCTTCAGATGTGGAAGAGTAAAATGTTATCTCATGCTGGGCGGTTGGTTTTGATTAGAGCAGTTTTGCAATCTCTACCCATCTATTACATGGCAACATCTCATATCCCAAGATCGGTTCTCAATGAAATTACCTCAATTATTCGACGTTTTTTCTGGGGTAAAATGGATAAGCAAAGGTACTTAGCCTATATTGCATGGGATAAAATCACAATGCCATTGGAAGTAGGAGGGCTTGGCTTAAGGGATTTGATTACCATGAATGAAGCGCTTCTCATGAAATTTCTATGGAAGCTCGCGGCAGGTTCTGACGCTTTGTGGGCTAAGGTGGTCAAAGCTAAATACATGCCTAGAAGCAATTTATGGCATAGTAAAAGGGATTACCGGTGTACTCTGTTTTGGAAAAGCATGATGAAACTTAGAGATCCGTTAAAGCCTTGGGTTCAGTGGAAGTTGGGAAATGGAGAGCTATGCTCAGGTTTTGCTCAACCATGGTTTCAAGGAGCTCTGGAGTGTATTCCGATTGGAGAGGAACAAAAAAATATGCGAACAAATGAACTTCTAGACTCGCAAACTGGTAACTGGAATTTAGAGTTGCTTATTCAAAATTTCGGCTACAGTAATTGCATGGAGATTTTGGTGAATGTACAACCACCGGTTCCTGGGGCATCAAGTGATCAGTTGATTTTCAAGAAGGCTAGCAATGGGAAATTCTCGGTTAAAGAAGTATCAGAGGAAGTCACACACTAGGCGTTGACAATGTAATTAGATTGTTAACAAACAATTAGTTAGACAGTTGATATTGAAATAGCTTAGATCGTGTATAGGTCTCTGTCTATATATACATGTACTGCCAACACTTTGTGAAAAATCAATAGAAAAGATTCTTTTACAATTCTCTCTATTCTCTCTGTTATCATGGTATCAGAGCATCTCTAGTCTCTCTATCTTTCCTACCAATTAAATCAAGAAATTTTCTTGTCTCAATAACTTGTATCTTCTCTTCATGGCTGATTCTGGCATATCTCCACCTGTTGCACAGCCTATTGCTCTGGCGCCTATTCCTGAGTCTGTGGTTCACATCTCCATCCCAGTCTCAATTAAACTTGACCGCTCCAATTTTCTTACCTGGAAATCACAGGTGGAGCCGATCATCACTGGTTTTGGATTATTTCACCACTTATATGAGGCTGTTTCTCCTCCTACTGCGCTTCTTTCTGTCGATGGCGTCTCTCGTTCTAACCCGACTTATCCGAGCTGGCTCCGCCAGGATCAGCTTCTTCTTGGATGGCTGCGTTCCTCCATTTCTGGTACAATTCTTGGCCAGCATGTCAATTGCCGCACGGCTCGCGAGCTCTGGATCTCTCTGCATCGGGTATACTCAGCTGTCTCACGAGCACGAATTAATGAATTACGGCGTCTCTTACAAGGCACAACCCGAGGAGGCCAGTCCTGTACCGATTACTTCGAGCGCATGCGGGGTATCGCTGATCAATTGACGGCGATTGGATCTCCAGTTCTTGATTCGAATCTTGTCAATCACATCTTAACGGGTCTTGGACCTGATTACAACTCCTTCATAGTTGCTCTTACCACTCGCGCTGATCCCATCTCCTCCGATGATCTCCTAGGTTTTCTTCTGTCTCATGAACAGCTTCTCGGATCTCAGATGGGGACTGGTTCTGACCCGACTGCTCTCTATGCCTCCAATCAGCGGCACCCTAACAGATATGGGCTGCATTCATATTCCAATCAGCCCAATTCCACTAGAGGCCGTGGGAACAGGTCACGTGGAGGAAGGCATCGTGGCAATAGATCTGGGCCTCCATATAACCACACTCAATTTAATCCTCATGCTCAACAGAGAGCAGCTCAAGGCAGAGAAGCTTCAGGTTCACAACAGCTGGCTCAACAGGATCGTCCCATTTGTCAAATTTGCCGTAAGCGCGGGCATGAAGCACTGGAGTGTTGGTACCGTTATGATGATGTGTATCAAGCTGAACCCTCACCAAATGCTCAAGCTCTCATCACCGCCCCTACCTCTACTCCAAGTGAAGGGTGGTTTCTTGACTCGGGTGCCACGCACCATGTGACATCCGACATTAATTCCTTGAGCTCTTTCACTCCCTATCATGGTAATGATCACCTTCAAGTAGGTAATGGCAACATTCTTCCTATTAATCACCTTGGTCAAAGTTCAATCAAGAGTACTCATGGGACTTTAGCTTTAAAGGATGTGTTACATGTGCCCCGAATTACAAAGAATCTCATTAGTATATCGAAGTTTACTAAGGATAACGATGTACTAATTGAATTTCATCCTTTCTTTTGTATTGTGAAGGACCGCCACACCAAGACCCCTCTTCTTCAAGCCAACCTTGATCATGGCTTGTACAATCTTTCCACTTCACCTAGAGTTTTTGTAGGAGAACGGGTCTCGGCGGATTTATGGCATGCAAGATTTGGTCATCCATCATCTACTACCACTAGTTTTTTAATAAAGTCCAATAAGCTTCCCGTTTTGTCAAATCAAGTGAACTTTTGTAGTGATTGTGCTAATGCTAAGGCTCATGTTTTGCCTTTTTCTAGCTCTCATTCTAGTGTTTTTGCACCTTTGGAGGTTATTCATACCGATTTATGGGGACCTTCCCCGGTTGTATCATCCAATGGTTATAGATATTATGTTCACTTTATTGATGAGTACTCTCGATTTTCTTGGGTTTACTTTCTTCGCACCAAGGATGAACTTGTTCATGTGTTTTCTAAATTTAAAATTCAAGTTGAGAACTTGTTTAGCACGAAAATCAAGATTTTACAATCCGATGGAGGAACCGAGTTCAAGCCAATTGCACGCTTACATCCTCAAATTGTGCATCAAACTTCGTGCCCACACACACCTCAACAAAATGGCATCGCCGAAAGAAAACACCGTCACATAGTCGAATTGAGCCTTGCGGTTATGTCTTATGCTTCCTTACCGCTTCACTTATGGGATCATATCTTTCAAAGTGTGGTGTTTCTCATCAATCGCCTTCCACCTTCTTCTTCCCCTCATAAACTGCCTTACATGGTTCTCTTTAATACGGCTCCCGACTATCGATTCTTGCGAATTATTGGTTGCCTTTGCTTTCCGCTTCTCCGGCCTTACAATAAGCATAAACTCCAATATCGCTCTCAACCGTGTGTTTTTTTAGGATACTCTCAAAACCAAAAAGGATATAAATGCCTTCATATTCCGTCAAATCGGATCTATGTTAGTCGCAATGTTACCTTCGATGAATCCCAATTTCCTTTTAAATCTCTGGGTTCAGTTCAGTCCGATCACTCGGCTTAGTCAGATTTTATCCAGCAACAACTCACTTTGCCTCTGATTTCTAGCCCTCCCTGTTCTTCACAGGCTCAGTCTTCTCGGGCCTCTCTTACAAGGCTTGCTATCTCTACTCAGCCTACTTCTCCTGCACAGCCATCTTCTATTCGGGCCTCTCCTCCTATTCGGCCTGGTATTCCTTTTAATTCTTCCCAGCCCTCTACTCGGCCTGCTTCTCTTTCCAGCTCTCCACCCGAACTGCTTCACAATAGCCCAGCTCCATCTTCAGCCGATAGCTCCCATATTTCAACTGAGTCAAACCGAGCTGCTCCATCTGAGTGCACTCCTCCTCTGACTGTACCCGAGCTCCTTCCAGCTGTGTCTTCTAGTCATCACATGGTTACGAGGCAACGTGATAACACTAGGCGACCCAAGAAATTTCCCGATCATGTCACATTTCTTACAACCAAACATCCTTTACCCTCCGTTTCAACTATTGATGAACCGACTTCGTTTACCATTGCAAATAAAGATCCCGAATGGCGTGAGGCTATGAGTAAGGAACTTAATGCTCTCGCTCTAAACAAAACTTGGGTTCTTGTACCGCCTTCTTCGGACCAAAATGTGATTGGGTGCAAATAGATTTACAAGGTTAAAAAGAAAGCCGATGGTTCAATTGAGCGCTTCAAAGCACGCCTTGTGGCGAAAGGCTATAATCAAGAGGCGGGTATTGATTTTCATGAGACTTTTAGTCCCGTTATCAAACCAACTACAATCCGTGTGGTTCTCTCTCTTGCCATTTCGCATAATTGGTCAATTCGCCAACTAGATGTCAACAATGCTTTTCTTCATGGTGATCTTCAAGAACAAGTGTTTATGTCTCAACCACCGGGGTTTGTTGATCCATCCGTGCCTACTCATGTTTGCCTCCTTAAAAAGGCTTTGTATGGTCTCAAGCAAGCGCCTCGCGCTTGGTTTCACAAGCTAGCCTCCACTCTTGCAAATCTTGGTTTTAAGGCATCTTAATCGGATTCTTCACTTTTTATTAAATCTTGTGCTAACTCGGTTACTATTGTTTTAGTTTATGTAGATGACATCATAGTCACCGGTTCAAATCAAGCCCTCATCACATCTCTCATCTCCTCTCTTGGGTCGCAATTCTCTCTCAAAGATCTTGGCTCTCTTCACTACTTCTTGGGGATTCAAGTCACACCTTCTTCTAAAAGTGTTCTCCTTTCACAACCGCAATATATTCGGGAGCTTCTCTTGCGCTCCAAAATAGATGGGGCTAAGCCTTGTGCTACTCCATTTGCTCCTGGCGATCCTCTTTCGAAATTTGATGGTAATCCCATGACCGACCCACATGTTTATCGAAGTGTAGTTGGAGCACTTCAATATGCCACCATCACACGACCGGATATTTCTTATGCGGTGAATAAAGCCTCTCAATTCATGCACTCACCCACCGATGAACATTGGAATGGAGTGAAACGGATCTTGCGATACTTAAAAGGCACTCTTTCCCACGGTCTCACTATTAGTGCTCATTCCTCCTTCACATTACATGCGTATGCCGATGCGGATTGGGCGGGCTGCCCCGATGATCGCCGCTCCACTACTGGGTTTTGTGTCTTCTTAGGAGCTAATCTCCTTTCTTGGGGCTCCAAGAAGCAGCCCACGGTGTCAAAGTCAAGTACGGAAGCCGAATACCGTGCTATGGCAGTGGCTTGTCAAGAATTAGTTTGGTTACGTCAACTACTTCAAGAACTTGGTGTCCCTCTTACCTCCAACCCTATTCTCTGGTGTGATAATCTAGGCGCTACATTTCTTGCATCAAATCCAGTATTTCATGCACGCACGAAACATATTGAGTTGGACTATCATTTTGTTCGTGAGAAAGTGGCAGCCAAGCAATTGCTGGTGCAATTTATTTCTACCAAGGATCAAATTGCTGATGTGTTCACCAAATCTATGTCTGCTACTCGTTTAGGCTTTCTCAGAGACAAGTTGACCCTTGCAGCTTTAGGCGGCTCCACTTGCGGGGGGGTATCAGAGGAAGTCACACACTAGGCGTTGACAATGTAATTAGATTGTTAACAAACAATTAGTTAGACAGTTGATATTAAAACAGCTTAGATCGTGTATAGGTCTCTGTCTATATATACATGTACTGCCAACACTTTGTGAAAAATCAATAGAAAAGATTCTTTTACAATTCTCTCTATTCTCTCTGTTATCAAGAAGGCTATAATATCCTGAAGGTGATAGGTAATGGGGTAATCACAGGGAGTAAGGAGCTATGGGAGATGATTTGGCATAGAGGTGAGGTGCTTCCAAGAATCAGAATTTTTTTGTGGAAGTTAATGCACAGAGGCTTGCCTCTAGCTATGGTACTTCACCGTAGATTCTCTTCTCATAACCCGTTGTGTTTAACCTGTGGCGGTCAAGATGAAGATGTGTTACATCTAGCACACCTCTGCCCTTTCTCAAGAGCGTGCTTCTTGGCAGGTCCTCTGGGCCTGAGAACAGAGGAATTAAATGGGAATTTTGCACAGCTGCTTCAGGGAATTTCTGGTAAACTAGATGACGACCAGTGGCTGGTTTATATAAATTCGCTTTGGGCGCTATGGAGATGCAGAAATGACTGTGCGTATTCTGGTAAGATGCCGGACTTCCAATTATTCTTGAAATATTTAAACTCGGCTAATAGGGAGTCGAGAACGGGGGCAGCACGTAGGTTCTGTGCCATGACGGGTAGGGCACAACCCTCGGCCTCTTTGGCTGATTTTCAAAACGACTATGTCTGTTTCTCGGATGGGTCTTGGATGGACGGGTGGAACGGGGGAATTGGAGTGGTGGTGTGGTTTAAAGAAGAATTGATTTTATACAAATCAAAAGCTGTTAAGGGCTGCTGCCCTTTGCATATTGAAGCTTTGGCACTTAAAGAGGCTGTTCTGATTGTTACTGGTTTGGGGATTGAAGCATGTTCTTTCCACTCGGATTGCTTGGAGCTAGTTACAATTTGCTCAAGTAGGCAACCACCATTGAATGCGGACTGGAGTGCTTTTGATGAAATTTTGGAAGTTTGGCAATTGATGCAGGAAAATAAGTTGTTTAATTGTGTTCATGTTCAAAGAAGCCAAAATGATATGGCGGATAACTTAGCGAAAAAAGGAAGGATTTATGGATGAGATTATGTGGGACACACCTTTCCTTGTTTTAAACTTTAAGATATTTGAAATAGAAGGGTAGATATCAGGTTTAGATAAAAATAATTATGCATTTCCTGATGTAATTGTAACTACGCCTACGGGCTTTTGATATCAAAAAAAAAAAATAATAATCGCGTTTATATGCTGCTAAAAAAGACAAGTAACCTGTCTCAAAAAAGAAAAGAAAAGACAAGTAACAATGAATTAGCAAAGCTCTATAAAAATTGCATCAAATTTTCAATCTAATTGAAAAGAACTAGTACCTCTGAATTGAGGACAATCGCTCTTTCATGGCCAATAATAGTTGACAGGAACGATATCAACAGCAGCTCAGAGGGATCAAACTCTTTGCCTGGCACCAAACAAGTATGCAAGTTACTTGTATTTTTTAGAAAAATTAAAAGAAAAATTAATATGCCAAATATTTGAAATGGAGGATTTTGAGAAAGGAGAAGGGTTCTGTACCAGATAGAATGCATTCCCAGAGACAAACTTAAGGGTTCTGTACCATATAGCTGTAGAGGAGAGAGGAGTTGGAATTAATTAAATAACACACTTCTAAATCCTTGATCTTAAGAAAATTAACAGGAAATTGGAATACAATTGGATAAGAAAACAGCAGGACAACTAATTGAAGGTAGAGGAGAGAGGAGTTGACCTTGCCATCATCAGAGGCGAACTCGATCGCTCAGCAATTCATTGCAACTACTCTTCTTCTCCAGACAATGGCAAAGCCGAAACAAGAGCATCAAACTGCATTACATAAAAAAAAATCCAAATTATTAAAGAAAATACAGCGATAAGTTTGACCATATTCTAATTCTAATACTAAAGGGACTTAGAGTTCACCTTTTACCACAGCTCTGTACCACCCCATCTGAATACTGACACATTAATAACCAAGAACATAAATAAAGATAATCAGTGTGCTACATTGTAATTATCTTTTGAGATTCAAATTGTTAGTCCGGTTAAGTCCTAAACCCAAAGATGGCTCAGTACCAATCTCACAAGACATGGATTTAGTTGTGGATCAGCCCGGTACAACAATAAGCCTTCTTATATCCTCTGTTGTGTGTACACAAAAATACAAAATGATATTATTCTATATTAAGAATTCATGCCTCATAAGAAATGTAAAAGAAAGGATGAGCAAATGAAAAGGCTATAAATTGAAGGGGGTTGCTTACACATAGCGCGTTGGGGATCATGGCTTATTTTAGCCATTTTGAAAATTCAAACAACTGATCTGAACCGTTCATCTTGTTCTCCATATTGAAATGTGCTCGGAGACCAAATTTTTCATTTTTTAGAATTTTTTTACTATTTATTAAGCATTATTGAAAATTGCTGATCTGATGGTCCAGAAAATTTTACTGTTTTTTACTGTTCACAGCAAAACAACAATTTTAAAAAATGCTTAATAAATAGTAAAAGAATTTCAAAAAAATATAAAATTTGGCCTCCAAGCACATTTCAATATGGAGATCACATCTAATGGTTTGGATCGGTCGTTTGGAGTTTTAAAATGAAAATACGGCGTAGAGTACAAATGCTTGGTGAGCCATGGCTCACCCAAGTCAACCTCTCTCTCTCTCTATATATACTCTGAGAGTGACTAATGTGCATTCGTATGCATATGGCCCGATGTGCATACGGTCCAAATTTAAAATTTCAAAATCCAAAACGTCGATCCGAACCGTTCATCTCGTTCTCCATATTAATATGTGCTTGGAGACCAAAATTTACATATTTCTGATTTTTTTTTACTATTTATTAAGTCACTTTAAAAATTGCTGATCCAACGGTGGCTGCTAATTTTATTGTTTTGTTAAGCCACCGTTCGATCAACAATTTTCAAAGTGGCTTAATAAATAGTAAAAAAAAATCAGAAAATATAAAATTTGGTTTCCACGCACATATTAATATGGAGAACAAGATGAACGGTTCAGATTGATGTTTTGGATTTTAAAATTTTAAATTTGGACCATATGCATATCGGGCCATATACATACGATTGCACATTAGTCACTCTCTCTCTATATATATATGTGTATATGTATGTATCTATGTATATGTATGTATGTATGTATGTATGTACGTACGTATGTATGAGGAGGGATCCAATTACATCACTTTATATTGACACATCTTGACACCATATTTTTATAAGTCATTTTTGTGATATCCAAATTCAAATAGTCGATCTGAACCGTTCAACATGATGTCTATATTAAAATATACTTGGAGACCAAATTTTACATTTTTTGAAAATTTATTACTATTTATTTAGAATTTTTTTAAATTATTGTTTTTCAATGGTCCAAAATTGTCTGAAAACAACAATTTTATACACATCTTAATAAATATTAAAAAAAATCCAAAAAATATAAAGTTTGGTCTCCAAGCACATTTTAATATGGAGAACATGTTGAATGGTTCGGATTGTCCGTGTAAATTTTAAAATCACAAAAATAACTTATATAAATATGGTGTCAAGATGTGTCACTATAAAATGGTGTAATTAGATCCCTCCTCAATTTTAAATTCTAATTATGACGATACAAAAATATATTAAAAGCAATATCTAGGGTTTATGCTTAGTTAAAAGTTAAAACTCATGCATACAACTTTGCCTTGTCAAACTCATGCCTACAACTTTCTAATAAACACGTATATGGAAAATTGTGTTTGTTGCATGATTAATGCATATGCTTAAGTTATGAGTTCAACATTCAGTAATATATAAAAAACAAAGAATAAAACTAAATATTTGTTAATAATTAATATTTACAAGTGAATAATTCTAAAATTAAATTAACAAATATAACACTTATTAGGAAATGATAAGTAATATTTGCTTCATTAGAAGATATTCGAGGCTTATCATTAAAAATAATGAGATTCAATAGTTAATTATTGAGGTGTGCATACTGACAGTTAAGATATATTGTTATCAACATAAAATAATTCGAAAAAATGTAATTAAGAGACAACTTTATCTTTCATCTAAATTAATCAAATCACATGCCTTGACACAAAAATTTTATTTGGCTAGGTCCCGTATTCACCTAAGAAAGACACAAAAAGTTCAGTGTATAGGATGCTATCTTTGTGTAATTATATATTTACGCTGGAACAAATTTGTAATTTGTTCTGATGTTTTAATGCAATTGTCTAAGAATTTACAATCAAAATAAAAAATAAAAAACTAAGAAAGGCACATGATTTACCTCAAAACTAAGAATATGTCAAGAAATTTTAAATAAAAATCGATTAACTAGTAAAAGCCTCACTATTGCTCGCAACATATTCGATTTACCTCAAATCAATTGAGGAACTCCCATTTGCTGCAACTCGTAACAAATTGCAAAAACAAAAACGAACTAACTATGAACCACAAATAAAACGAGGTAGAGTAGAGTAGAGAGAGAAAACCTCGCTCGGAGAATAGAGTAGAGTAGAGTAGTGTAGTGAGACGCCTCCGGTTGTACACGAAACAGAGGAGGTGAGAGTGACCAAGTAAGAGGAGGATAAAAAGCGAATGTTTTTTTTACTCTGAATCTAGTTTCAGTAATTAAGTGAGAGCGGAGACGGTTTTGGATTTAGTTTTGGACCCCTTAAGGTAGCTGAATGGGCATATATTGTTTAAAGATAGTCTTTCTTTCTTGGAGAAATTTATATCTATATCTAGAGTTTCGCTAGTATAATATTAGTGTCATTTCAACTTATATAATGCTAATTTTAAAATCTATCAAATCGACTTTGAACGATGTATTTAAACCGTTCAAACTAATCTACTTCATTAGTTGTGTGTTTACATGCAAAATTTATAATTTTTTGAATTTATTTAATATTAAGTCAAGCGGTCAAATGTGTGAGTTTTTAAGTTAATTGAAATACATTAAATCGGTTTTAACTGTTTGAATTAGTCGTTCGAAGTCGATTTGATAGATTTTAGAATTGATGTTATATAGACTGAAATAACACTAATATTATACTAGCCAAACTCCTATACCTATCACATCTTAATAATTTAGTACCCGAAGTATCTGTCGTATATTTGATAAATTAAGGGGTGTCGCTTGTATATTTGGTCAATCAGGGGGTCGTTTGCAATTTTTCTCCATGTCTGTCGGACACTATTGTCGTCTCGCGTATTATATTGTCTTGTATTAGGTGATACATTCTATCTTTAGGGAGTCTAAGATGTATGATTGCGAGAATAGTCCTAATGTTTGTGTGCGTGTGTGTTTTTTTTTTTTGATCCGAATTGACTACCTGCGTGTTGTGAGGTCTTACCAATTTTATCTTAATTTTTTTTTTTCTCATTGAATAATAGAAAGGTGCATCAAGAGTCGGTTGCGGTATGCCGAAGATGTAAGTTTTTACTTGCTGAACTTCGTTATCATATTTGCAATGACCGTTGTCTTGGCTGAAATCAATTTTGAGTTGGGGCATTGACTTTATATATTGCACTTTAATTATATAAACTCTTTGACTGCTAGACAATTTATTGAAATCAAAATTTGATTTAATTAAAGAAAAAATAAGAATAAAGAAATAACTAGTAAATGATGTCATTATTAAAATGTGTATTGTTATTAATTAAGCAAGGACTCAAAAATGATTATAAATGTGATTTATTATATATGTGCTATTACGAATATTTTTGTTACGCCCATAACATGAAATTATGAGCTTACCACAAATACCGCACCTACGTGGCATGACTTACATGACCGTTCAAAGTCCGAGATTTGACTTTTAAACCAGTTTATATATCTATGCAACTTCTATGTTCATGTATGCTTATGGTTCTATTCATGATAACTATCATGCAATTCATGTCTTGTTTCATGCATGCATGTTGTGAAGCTTATAACAGCTATGGCTTTTATAAGACATATTAACCTGGTATCAAATGAGATAAAAACGTACATGTATTGATTGTCCGTACAAACATAGCTTTTACAAAAATTAAGAGACAATTAATTATACTAATGACTCTAGTCAAAGTTGAGTTCATCTAAGTTGAGATCGTCAAAGTTGAGATCATCAAAGTAGTGTTCGTCAAAGTTGAGTTCGTCATTATTATATGAACCAAAGTCCGGCCCGTTGTTCGCATCATCTCCAAATGATCACTGCTACGAAAAAAACAGAGACAGTAAACTATTTACAATAAGTACTAAATATGTAGAACATATAATAAAACAATATGTTTCTTAATTAAGGTTAACGCTTGACAAAAGGTTGGATGTGTGACAAATGGTTTACTAATTTTATCATTTCTTATACAAACATATTAATTAGAAGTGATTTCAGCCGTATGATTAATATAATCATTAATAATATGAAAAAATTAAATATAATTGTATACATCTGATAACATATTTAATAAATAAAATTGGAGAGACTATAATGTCTCCAACTGCAACTTGTAATTAATTTATATTCATACATGTTGTTCTTCCTTATCCCAAATTATCGAGTTAATATATGTATTTTCATAAGACAATATTAATTTATTAAGCTTACTCTTCCTTATCTTTTTCTTTCTTTGGGAGGTGATGCCTATGGAGCTACTGTTATTTTGTTTCATAAAACAATATTAATTTATAAACATAATAAACAACCCAGTACAACATGATAGAACCAAACATGTAGAGATTGACTGACACTTTATCAATGATAAACTTGACGAGAGCATTATATGTATGCCTTTTGTTTGAATCAAGGAGCAAATTGCTAATATCTTTACAAAAGGGTTGAGTATCACAAATTTCTCCAATGTAATAGGCAAGATGAGCATGGTCAATCTCTATGCATCATCTTGAGGGGAAGTGTTAGATATTGTATTGTTAATATAAAGGTATTTGGGTAAAAATGTGAATATAATAGTTATAGGGACTAAAGTGTAAGATTGAGTTATATATCTAGACAGATTATCAATTCATGAGAAATATCCCCATTTTCTCAGTATCGGAAACTTTAATATGCTTTTAGGTTTCTTATTGTTATGGGCTTTTATAAAAGTGTTAAATACCCATTCAAAAGACTTAATGGTTTGGTCGTATAAAAGCACAGCTCCAAAAATTATGGTTTTCCATAAAATGATTTAAACCCACAAATACACCAAAGGGTCTATGATCCTTATTAGTACCGTGTGTTGTGTCGAATATAACTACATCACCAAATTGACCATAATCAATTACCATCTGTGATTTAGCCCAAAAAATATTACTAATCTTTTGTTGGCCATCTATTTGCTCTTTGTGTTGGAAAGAATGGTTTTTTAAAGCTTGTTTACAAAAGTATCTCAAGATACTAATAGCTTCACCATGAATTAGAGCACTCTTTCTCTTATTTTGCAAGTAATAATTCTGATCTCTGACAGTATGATCGAGATTTTGAAGTCCACCAACTTGAAGACCCATGAGTTGATGGGTTGCTTTTAGCCTAATTCCCAAATCATCAGCCAAATCAATATCACATGCTGCAACTTCGGTTGCTTACAAATTTTATTGTCTAGTTTTTATATACAAGTAATCAATTTGCCATTCTCATAATTTTTATGTAAGATTTTAGGCAATAAACTTACTTTCACTGGCAAGGCAGTAGATAACATGCTTGTAGCAATTGAAGGATGTGATTATGCTCATCAATGAACTCTCATACCTCATACTTCTTGGTTTTTCTATTCACTTTAAGTACCAATCAAACTAGGCAACCGATATGTGTCTCCTGTCGAGGATACAGTGTTTGATCATCTCGTTTATCTTTTTTTGTGAAAACCTTCATTTGAGCATATAGATGCTCTTGAAGTGATTACACTATCTACGTGACTGCAATTGCAATAGCTCTTTCTAACATTGAAACCATTTTTTCCAGAATACTTTATTCAGAACTTCCATTCTTCTTCTGTTGATTCAAATTCCATACTCAATTGAGGGATCCACTCTCTTCCATTACTAGCTTCCATTACTAGATTTACTTTCTTTTATTGCTTTTTTAGTCAGCTCTGTAATTAAAAAGAAATTAGATATTTTAGAAATATCATAAATAAATCACAATAGCATTTAGTTATGTCTAACCCTTACCAAAATTGTACCATAGATTAGTTATTTTACACCTTAACACCAAAAATTATAATTGAACAACTAATTCAAACTTATTTCTTAAGTAAAATTTCAACAAATCAATCATTATGGTAGCCACAATCTTGAGTATCATGGGACCACAACAACAGATTAAGAAAAATAATGATTTCACTCTTTTACTTTGCACATTGCAATATTGATCAAATTTCAAAGATTCACAAGAAATGGAAATCAGACACCTAAAGATGCAATATAGGTGAATAAAATAAAGTAGAAGCTAGCATTTCATAAATAAAATCAAGGAACTAGTGGAAGAATTAAAATCACCTTCGATTCACATTCGAGAATGGTCAATAATTTGACCTTCAATTTTCTGCGAGGGGAACAGAGAGAGAGGGGAGGAGGTGAAATCCGTCGAGAGAATTGCTAGCGCGAGCAGAATCACAAGAGCGAGCAGAGAGGACGTTAGGTATTGACACCAACTCTGAGAAAAAAAGATATTGAGAGGAGTTATTATGGTGAGAAAAAACACACAAGTTCACCCAGAAAAAAAAGAGAGAAAAGAGAGAAAAGAGAGATGAAGATAGTTGGTCAGCTGACCGCTTTTCGGGCAGTAGCCTTTTTTAATAAATTAGAAGATCTAACAGCTAGATTAAGGAATAACTTCAAAAACATAAAAGAAAAGTAGCAATATTAGAAAGAAAGAAAAACAACAAATAAATTGTTTCATATAGAGCATTACATTGACTTGCATTAAATAGATTTCTTGTAACTAATTTCTTCTTAAGTAATTTTCATTTAAAACCAATATGAAGTATCTAACTTATATTGAAGGTGGATTGAAGGACTTTTATGTGTATAAATATTTCTTTAAAATAAAAAAAAAAAACTATTTAAGTATTTTTTACTCTACTATAGTCCTAAAATTTGGTAACTAAAAATAAGGAAATAAAAAATAAAAAGTAGCCTTTGAGCATCTATTTTCTATTCAAGAATAAAGGCTATTTGGAATAACAATACGAATTCAAAGAATATTTTTTTTAATTGAAATAGATAAAGTAACTGCTATTTTTTGTTTCTTGTAAATGTTGGAATAATTACTATTTAAAAATGTGAAGAGAAAAAAAAAAATTTGTTTTCGAATTTCTGCCAACACTGTTTTGAAATGACGCGACTTCTGCTACTTTCACACCGTGACAATTCGTTTGAGACCCCACTTATTTATTTTTTCTTTTAATTAGCACCTTGTTAACACTATTCTTTCTCGGTTATAGCTATTTACTATTTCAAATATACAATCCAAATAACATTTTCAGTAATCTGAATAGTACCATTTTCATACTAATTTAAAATCATTATTTTTTTCTCTATTCTAGCTATTTTTGCTCCCTAGCTAGTGCTTAAGACAATGTCTTCTTTGTGAAAGATTGTTTCAGTTCAAATATTTAAAATTGAGAGGAGTGAGGCTACAAGACTATGCATAGTGCATATCGGTCCATACTATGGATCCTTATTTTTATATTTAGTATTCAAGTAGTCAATTCGAACCGCTCAATATAATCTTGATATGTAAATGTATTTTGATGCCAAATTTGACATCTTTTAGATTTTTTTTTCTATTTTAATCTAGCTGTTAGAGAGGATACGGATTCATTATACGTTCTTCTCCCGTCTCTTGCTCTCCCCAAGCCAAATCAGGTTCTTTTTCCCTTCCTCTTGTCCGAATACTTCAAATCTCTCAGATTGCTCTGTTCTCCGATTTTCCGATCTTGAAATCTCTCCGATTTGCAAGTATCGCTTTTCATTCCCTTGATTTTATCTCGTTTAGTCCAGAGCGAGATCGATTCCGTTCAATCTCCATTTCGAGTACAAGGCCTCCTCCCAAGCCCAATCAGCCATGTTCATTCCCAACAGGTGCAGCAGTATTAAACCCCGCTTTTATGATTAACCGGTCTCTTTAGATCTTGATCTTGCTGAACCTTCTCAATGATTTTGCCTCGCCAAACTCCTCTCACGACTTCTATTTTGTTCTCTGATCAGCTATTGCTCGCCGAAGATTTATTCCATCTCCTAACTGTGTACCGTATCTCATCTCTCCCTAATTTGTAGCAATTTGTATCAATTTCATCTCCATTTTGAAATTTTGTGTGTTTCTTTCAGAATTCACGATTCATTATTATTGAGTCCTCTTCGATATCAATTTATGAGTTTAAAATTCTTGAAATTTGTAGTTCCGATATATTTCCTTATTTTTAGTCACCAAATTTTAGGACTATAGTAGAGTAAAAAAATACTTAAATAGTTTTTATTTTTATTTTAAAGAAATATTTATACACATAAAAGTCCTTCAATCCACCTTCAATATAAGTTAGATACTTTAGATTGGTTTTAAATGAAAATTACTTGAGAAGAAATTAGTTACAAGAAATCTATTTAATGCAAGTCAATGTAATGCTCTATATGAAACAATTTATTTTTTCTTTTTCTTTCTTTCTAATATTGCTACTTTTCTTTTATGTTTTTGAAGTTATTCCTTATCCATGTGCAATTCCTAAAATAGGAGTGTTGACCAGAGAGCTATTAAGGGATTCTTCAGGTCTGCAGCATGTTGCATTCTAAATCATGGACTGAAGAATCTATGAATATGGTCTTTTTGGACATTCTCAAAGTACTTTGTGATATTTACTTAACTCAATTAATGATGTATATTTTTAATTTTTATTTTTCATAACTTTTCATCCACATTCTTGATTAATTTTGTGTCTATTTAATTTATTATGATTTACGTTCAGCTCATGCATGCAATATTGAATTGCTAATATTAATATGTCTATTCAATAATTTATTAATAATATGTAGAATTAATTATTTGATACGTCTTTTTTTTTCTCTTTCAAATCAGGCTCTCAAGGATTCAAATATGGGAAAGAAATCTATGGCTTTGAGCTATATTAACCAATACATGGGGGACACAAAATCTGTCTCTCTCTTTCTCAATTATATTTTCATTTGGTTATATAGATAATTATTTTCCTACTTACAATTCAGTTTTTTGTGTTTTTCAAAAGGTGGCTTCATCAGGCACACAAGAGAGCTTTTCCCTTTTTAAGGTGTATGATTAATTTATTGTGTAATGATTAATTAATATGTTTCGTAAATGATTTTATATAACATGATTTTTTTTTGTTTGCATCTAAAAACTTAGACAAATATAGTTGAAGTAATTGATGCAATTTTGTGCATTCAAGAAAGTCTTAACAAGAATCATGAGATACAAGCGTCAAAATTCTGGTATTTACTATCTTAACTGTTTTTTTTTTTAGTTGAGTTAACTGTTAGTTGTAGGCTTGTAGCCATTCATAATAAATGAATTCTATTTTCAGGTTTAACTATTTTAGTGGAAATTGGCCTCTTGAAAGTTTAGACATTTTCATTTCTCGAATCGTAAAGGTAGGATTTTATTATGAATATTTGTTTTCTCAATATTCTACTTATTGCTAACTTTGATTGGCATTATAGATTTTACTAGTAAGTCTTCCTTATGTGGAAGATGATGATGCACTATCCAATGTTCATCTGTCTGAGGTGGAAAATTCTTTTCCCTACAATGAGGCAAGTGTTGAAGTCTTTCTTCTTCTTTCACTTCTCTCAACTTTTGAGTTTTGTTCAACAGCTTGATAAAAAGACTAAAAATAATATAACTCAACATTCACACATCAGTCCAATATATCCTAACAACGCCACCTATCAATTTACATATCTAATCTAGTTGCTATAATTGTTAGTTTTGAGTTAAAATATTATGCAAATTAGTCAAATATTTTATTTATTTATTATTATTATTTTTTTATGTTAAGGTGGCAAGTTGCCATCTTACGATTTTCCATTGATAAAAAAGTTATTTACACAGCAGTCCCTAAAAGCTACTTGTACACAAATGGAAAAAGCTCTTAAGTAAATAATTATAAAAAGTAAAACTGTATGTACTCAGCAGTGGTTAATGCACTGTTTCACTGTGTACTGTTTCTTGTACCAGTATTGCGATTCTCTTAATTTTTTGGTTGAAGATTCTATTATTTCTCTCACATCATAGCGCCCATAATCCTGATGCCCTCTTCCAAATTCTTATCTGATCATCGGTCAGAGACGCTGATCATGGCTTCCCCAGCCAGATATGGTTATTAATTATGCTCGGGATGCGTCCAAGGTTGAGACAGCCAAATAAAGCTGTCCAAAGCTCCGAGTAGGTGCGATCCCAAAAAATGTGTTTCCTTGCCTCCAACCTTCGAGTTCCTCCTCACAAGGAGCAACCATCGGGTGCCCGACAGCCTCTTCTCCTGAGAACTACTCTCGTAAGAAGTTTGTTTTGAAGTAAAACACATAGGAAAACTCTTAACCTTTGGCGGGGTCTTTGATTTCCCCCAAAGGATAAAAGTTTAGATTTCCAACTCGCCACCCTACTTTTGACCGCAGTGATAAGTAGTCAGCCCTGTTTAACCTCTTGTCAGACAGGGGCAGACCCAGGTACTTGATCGGTAATGCTGATGCTGGGCATTCCAGAATTGTCTCAATAACCATCACTAGGTAATTCGGTACCGCAATTGAAACAAATGCACTTTTTGATCTATTTATTCTCAATCCTGAGAGATTCTCATATAAGGGGGAAAAAGAGAGATTACCTTTAGTGTTTGTGGGTGAGCCTCTGCAATAACGATGGTGTTGTCCGCATATTGAATCGGCTATGGCGGAATGTGAATTGGGGTATGCATGGTCGACAATGAATTTGCTACAATGATAATTAGCATTGGGATAGCGGGTCTCCCTGTCGTAACCGTCTTGCATGGCTAAAAAACCTGGTGTTGCTGCCATTGAATCTCATTGTTGAGGAGGATGATTTTAGAATTAGTACTGCTGCCACCCATTTGGGCAAGAAACCTCTTTCAATTTACAAGTTCGTTAAGTAACACCAACTGACCGAGTCGAAGGCCGTTCCAAAAATCTACTTCGTATAGGATAGAAGGGAATTTTCTCTTCCTACAGGAATGAACGAATTCTTGCGCTACCGGGAATGATTCCATGATTGATCAGCCCTTTATAAAGGCCATCTGTTTGCTGGAGACGGGCATGAATCATCGGCTGCAGCCTGTTAGCCAGCACCTTCGTAATTATCTTGACCGAAGTGTTGATAACACTTATCGGTCTGTAATCACCTATGACCAAAGGCCGATTTTTTAGTGTGATGGCTGCCCTATTGATACATGCTATATTCGACCGTCCCGTATGTGGCTGGGGGAGGGTTGTGTTTTTTGTTATTCGTCAGGTTGGAGAAGTGATTGTGAGAGAAAGGAGGCGGCGTTCTGGTTTGGTTGTAGCAGTGTTAATAGGAGATGGAGTGTTGTAACAGGGTGTTTTTTTGGAACTCGTTATTGGATGAGAAAGACTGAATATGGTGAGGCGTGAGGGTACGGAATTAGAGTTGTTATGGTACTTATTTGTTGGCTGACCTTGTAAGTGGTATGGTTTTTTCTCGAGACAGTATGTCGATTGTTTGTGTGATGTACTTTTAGAGTTGAAATTCATTTGTTTTTTGTAGAGATTGAGTTTTTGTTGTACTTACCTGTAATGTAGTTGCTTCCGAAAGAAGAATGATGATTGTTCTGCCGCTGTAGATGTACTATCTCGTTCCATCCATCTCCAGTTGAAAAATATTGAACCAGCCTCCTACTGAATTGAACTGTCGCTAGTAGAATCGCCCTTTATTGCTTCGCATTTTCTCTTCTACTTGTAAATTTTTTCAAAGCTACTTGTAACTTCCTCAAATATATTTCACAATAACCAATCCTGACATTACTTATTTATACGCAATATTAATTTATATCTCATTCATCATTACCAACCTCTGTAACAAGTTTGAGCTGCATTAGCTAACAAGGCTTACCACTTCGTTGAAATATTTTTTTTAATGTTTTGTTTGCTTGTTTAAGCTTTTTGCTAATTTATAATTTTGAACAGGAATGCCCTTTGTTTTTGACACTGCGCGAGTATAGTGCTTATTGCCTCAGTAAATTGGCTACTGCCTTTGGCAACAAAATCATCGAATCCTTGATACCTTTGATTGAGGTAGATGTGAATCTCATATTGGAAAATACCATGACTCTTAATTTGGTTATAGTGAATTAATCTCTTTTTCTTTCTAGAGAAACATTATGGACACAAATTGTGCTGATTGGAAGAAAGAGTCAGCCATTTTAGCACTGGGTATAGTTTCAGAATATTGCATGGATGGTCTGGGCCCACACCTTTCTGAGGTACCAACAGTTTCTCAGATAATCTAAGATTTTTACGTAGACATAGTGTTCATTATTTTGTTTCTCTTTACAAATGTTAGTAGACTAGTTTCTATTTTCCAGTTTACTTTATGAGTAAAGGTAATCAAGATTTCAATAAGATTTGGGTCAACAGTACAGAGGCCTGGATATGTTCTTAATTGATGAATTTTGTTAGAAATTTGTATCATGGGTTTCCGTTGTATCCTCCATTTGTAATTTCTGTATGGCGTATTGAAGAGTGACCGTTTGATGTCAGATAAAGAACACTTAATGTTGACATTCAGAAGTTGTTCATTATATCTAGGGTTAATATTCAAGTACTATAAATATCGAAATTTGCACTTATTATCCTTTTTTTTTTTTTATATATTATATTTTTGTAGCTGGCTCCTGCTTTGATGCCACTATCTGATCATCCTTTTCCGCTTGTTACTAAGACTACAAAGTGGACGATTTCTCGGCATCCATACTTGATTTCCCTTATTCAATTTGTTTAATTCAAAAAGGGGCAAGATAAATTGCTAGTATAACATCTACAATGTAGCTCTTTTGTTTCTTTTCAACTCTTTTAAGTTTCGTAGGCTTGTTATTTTTATTATCATTTTTGTGTTTAGTTTCTTATTTCATTTTTTTTTTCCTTCTAGGTCGGTTGTTTTGAGATGCTTTTGCCTTCTTTTTTCCCCCCCTTAAGTTACAAGTTAAAACCCTTGTGAAATGGAAGTGAGTTAATTAAATATGGTCTGAGTTCTAGGGATGTAAACGGAGCGGATTCGGAGCGGATAATGCTAATGCTGATACTAAATCTTCATTCACCTTTTAATGAGTGAATATGAATATGAATAATAAATGTATATTAAAATTTAAAGTCAAACTTGTCTTAAATAGATATGAAATGAATAATTTTCAGATAATCGAATTATATAAGTTCATTCAAATAATCCAAGTTATATTATATTATATATGAATTCAAATAATCCACTTTATATTGTATAATATAGACAGGTATTTTATTATATAATCTAAATATTTTTATTTTTACGTAATATCGCGAAAACAAAAGACAAAAAGACAAAAGCGTACGATTTTATGCTTAGTCAATAGTCCACAGCTAACATTAAAATGAGTGTTGTAGCTTGCAAGGCTATATATCGCAGAGTAGGAAAAGTGACATGGGCGAGCCGGTTATCACACGAAACAATATGGAACAGGTGTCAGTTAGATGTTAAATGAATTCAAAATTTTAAAATTTTTGTACGTACATGTATTATTTATAAATATATAGATTTTAATAGTTTGAATTTGTCTTTTAAAGCTCTAGTTTTGCTCTCTATATATAGATATACCTATGTTGCACTATCACATACTTAATTTTTTTGGGATGTGAAGCTTGCTTAACAAATCAATGTTGTAATATTTTGTTTGTTGAGATATTATCTTGTGTATGTTTATAAGTAGTATCACTTTATGCACTAACTTGTTATGCTTATGATTATGTTTGTAATAAGCATGCTAGATTGTTAGATAAACAAGTCATAACAATGACGGTAAGCATGATGGATGAATAAAACCTGATTTTTTTAACCTTAGACTGTTACAATTTATGTCACACTCCAAATTAGAAATTCTGAATTAAGATGTGATCATTCTCGTCTCGTGCTTAATTAATCATTAAGCACGCAAGACTAATTATAAATGATAAATCAAACAACAGCGGAAGTAAAATAATATAAATATCAAGCATCAGTCACATAGCAATTAAATAAACATGCACATACATAACATATAATCTGATCCATCTCGAATCCAAATAACACCATCTATAGAAGGGGATACATGATCTATCGAGCCCGTATATATAACACAGGAATACGAGACTCGTAAACCTAATCAAAAGTCTAACTCTAGCTAATCAAGCGGTGTGGCCATCGGGGCAACTCTTGACAACTCCTGCTGCGGATCGCCAGATGCTGTACCTAAAACCCACGAAACAACTTATGGGTGAGCAACGAATCGTCCAATATGTGACCCAGTATTGTCCTCTCAGGGATCCTCTACGGCCAAAGCACTTTTATTTATAAAATAAATGCAATTGAAAATATGCACATGTGTAAACCTATATTAATATCTAATAGAACTTGTAATACTTTTAAATGATGTCATGATGCGATTATTCGATTATGCCAACATGCAGAATAAACCCAAAATAAAATCAAGGTGTAATATCGGATATAAATCAAATCGGAATCCAGTACTCATTGCACTGTGTGCTCAAATACAATAATAATAATAATATGGATAAAGTAAATCACCCGGTGCCGTGTCAATAGTATCAAAAGAATCAAATAATATAATCCAAGGACTGTGATCAGAGTGCAATGATACACGATACCTAGTGACATCAAGCATTGCTCCACAAGAACAGCACACTAGCCGATGGTTATACCTTTACCAAAAGAATCTGAATAATATAATCCAAGGACTGTGATCAGAGTGCAATGATACACGTTGCCTAGTGACATCGCGCATTGCTCCACAAGAACAGCACACTAGCCGATGGTTATATCGAAATCCGGTGTGTCATCTCGCCTAATGATTCATCACCCAAACATATCCAATAGGAGAAATCATACTATACAAGTTGTAAAAAGTTAATCTCTTTCCTCATGAGCAGAAGAGAACTCTACCGTCCGGCCAGACTAATAGGACACCACACATGGATTCTACCCAAACCGGTGCTGGAACCCCGCACAAGATTCTACCCAACACTACCCGGCTTGGAATCCCGTTCTAGGCAAAGTAGCTCCTAATGTAGGGAAGAAATAAATCCCGAATCGTTCGTGCCTCAGGGCTCGAGTCCGGCCCGCACGTAATGGTAAAATGAATCGAAAAAGATATATATAATCAAGTTTATACATATAATATAAATCCTAAAGCCATCCAAGGATCAAGTGACCCTCAGCTCAGTGGCTGTCGGGCCGTCCCATGCCAAGTGACACCAAGACGGAACGAAATCACTCGGCTCTGCTCAGCTCTCACCAATGCATGCATATGCACGTAAAATAATAATATATATACTGTCTTCTACGAGAAGAAGACAGACTAATAACCTAATTTTCTAATAATATATCTATAATATTATTTAATTACTCTACTCCTAAAATACAGTAAATTCGAGTTTTTCAGGGTTATGCAAATCTAACTACAGAGCAGAAAGGATAAACATGCTCTACAGTTTTAATGCATCTACTTAAAAATGAAGTACGGATGTCAGGTCAGATGGATCGACTGGTAAGAGTACACCCACGAAAGAAAATAATTCAGATATTCCACACCTGAGGGGGCTGGAGTCTCTGTCGCTAAAAATTAGCGTGCTTCGCGTATGCTCCGATCTACGGGTCAATCGAATCGGCCCACGGGTCGGACTCATACGGAGTTGATTGAGCTGAAATCACGTAATTTAAACTAATTAAAATCTACGCTAATTTTATTCTAACCCTCGCCCCAGTTAATGTGCAAGTTAAATTCTCGATTATTTCGATTTTATAAAATTACCGATTTATTCAATCTAACTGATCCGGTTAAGCATATATTAATTATTTACTTTGATGTCATCGAGCTTAGCGTTAATCTTAATTTATTTATAGGTTTGTCAGATATTGATCATTCACTTTGATCCAACCTAATTTAACTTAATCCTAAATAAATTCATATTTAATAATTTAATTTGAAGGTATATTGTTTGTAAAAATTTAAATGTTGAATTATCCGCAGACCAAAATAATTATTCGAGAGCTATGGTAAATCTCATGTGTTTTAATTAACTAATATATTTTGATTTCCTATCTACTTGATTTAATTTAAACGGACTATAATTAATTTTAAATGGGTCGAAATTCAGTTTCGAAAGTTAATTTACAATTAAAATTTACATAATGCTACTATTTTAATAAAAAGTGCAAACTTGTAATTAATACTAAATAATATTTAGTTTAATATATTTTAGTTAGTTTATAATTTAGATACGTAATTTGTTTATGAAATTTTAAAGGTGAATTGTTTAATTAATTTTACGCATTTTTAATTACTTCTAGCTAAGCCGCACAATTCGTTAATTTATAACTAATCTAAATTATCATTTATTCATCGTTTCTAATCTAAGTCCAAATATAAATATTTTTCGTTTATGTTTCAAAAATACTTAAATGTTATAAAACATTTAAAACTTGTTTCGTTAAACTTTTATTTTTATACAAGGGCCTAAGTCCAACTTAATTTTCAGCCGAACCCAACCACATGGGCCAAGCCCAATTTTAATGTAAAATCGCACCTTGGCCCCTTAGATTTTAAATAATCATAAGGGCTTGTATTTGCACAAACAGCCCCCAATTTAATTTATTTACATTTTGGTCCCTGTCAAGTCAAGGTCTGGTACGCAACAATTCAGCACAGAACCAGCAGTTCACTGGGTTGGTACCACTGGTACCAGCACTTCGCAAGTCAATACAACCACACCACAGCACAGGTCAAACAGCCTCAACAAGGCATCAACAAGCAACAGCAAAACAGGAAGACAGAACAAGGCAACCAAGCACACACAGGAAAACAAGCCAACCAGACCGGCAAAACAGAAACAAGCACCAGGTCAGATCAGAACAGGCACACCAGCAACCAGCGAACCAGAAACAGCCAACAGGTCAAGCAAACCAGCACAGCAGGACAGGCAAGGCCACAACAAAACCAGAGGCAAAGCCCCCAGCCACACACAATTTGCGCAAGGCACAGGTCAAGGCAACAGAGCAAAGAAAACACAGCCAAGGCAACAAGTCAGATAGCACGGCAACGCAGCCAACGCATCGGCTTGCCGGGAAAATCAACAACCCGAGCAAGCCGCAAAGTAGGTAAGGTGCTAAGAATTACCCGATTAGAGCTAGCACCGAGGAGAACAGCAACACGGCCGTCAGAGATCAATACCAGAACAGCATAAAGCCAGCACCAGAAAAGCACCAAGCCAACACTATAACAGAACAGAACGGCACCAAGCAAGCACCGCCAGAACAGCAAAGGTTTCGATCAGGGATCACAATCGGAAGCCCTATGGCTTTGATCTCTCTCTCAATCAACATAATTTCAAAATTTAGAGGGGGATAGGCAAAAATCTCAACACATGAGCAATATAAACAACAAGCAATCAAAAACAGCCCAAACGAGAGAGAGAGAGAGAGATACTTATACTCAAGAGAGAGGCGGCAACAGAGGGGTACGGCCAAGCCCTCTGACAGGGCAGGCACGCCAAGGCACGAAAGTCACCAAGAGCAGGTGAACGGGGCGTCGCCCGTACAAGACGACTGACAGGTGAAGCGACACAGCAATCAACTCAAAATAGGCGGGATCTCTCGCCGCTGCCTTCTCCATGAAGGAGAATCAATGTCATAGGTGGGGTCGGGCTGTCAGCGGAAGGAGAGGGAGAGTGGGCTAGGGCTGCAGCGAGAGAAGAGAGACAGGGAGGGTTTCTCCCTTCTTGCGCGAAACAGAGAAGAAGGAGACGGGGATAAAATCTCCCAGGCGGACCCGACAGTTTTATCAAATGGGTTTAAATCCCATTTTCAAATGATTCCAAGGATCAAGGCATGGGGTTGCTTCAAGATTTGTGTAAGATGAACAATGAACAGTTGAGATTTTTCAAAAGAAACAAATATTCATATATGGTTGCATATGGTGTGAATTCATTTCGACGAGAAGAGGAAATAGTATAAAAATAAAATTTGTTTATTAACATTTAGTCTCCTTTAAATAACAAGTTTGTTTAAATTAGGATATATATATATACACGTATATAAATATTCATTTAGTCATACTTCTAGAATTTTTTTATAAATCAAAATTTATCAATTTTATAATATTATGTTTTCAAATATTTCTCGTGTTTAATCTCAACTATAATCTCGAATAATTCGATATTAATCATGTATGTTTTTATATAAATAATTATCTATTAAATTCTTATATTTTATTTATTTATACGAATCGTATCATTTTATTTTGTTTTTGTTCTTCTTTTCTAATCTTACGTGTGGTAACGAATTTTTGCGAGTAGTTATAAAAATTATTTTAGGTTTATAATAATAATATTTTTCATTTACATAATATCATATTTCGTTTATATTTCAAAATTTTAGATTCATTTCAGATTAATCAGATATTTTTGATCGGTCATTAATTTAGTTAGAAAATTTTATTTAGTGTAAAGATCAGTTTAGCAATAAATCACTTTTAAAATTTTGGAATATAACAATTTAAAAGTGCAATTATGTAACAACATTAATTTAACAATTCAAATCTACAATTCTATAACAACATTAATTGAATTACATAAGTACACAAGTCTTTAACTTCACAAAATTCTCAATTCAATACTAGCACAACAGATGAGGATAAAAATTACATAAATGTAGCATCAAAATTGTCATGGCAAAGCAGCTATATCTATTACCTAACACTCTCGTACCTCCCTAATCCACATTGCCCATATCAGATACCTTTTCTGAATAAGTCACATTTTTTACAGTACAAACAACACAGATTATTCAAGCAGTAGCACGGAAGTTCACACAATGGTGACTTGGCAACCAAACAAAACAATCCTCTAACAAATAAATCATTCTAGCTCTCTAATTTCACATGGTGCATGTATCCCTTGCTTGCCATGGTACCATGCATGGTCCAATCAGAAAGGAACCACACAAGCAAGGCAAATGCATCGGTTAAGCAGCACTGCCCTGTCTCACACCTGGCCCAACCCAGCAGACAACCTAGATTCAGGCATAGTAGAATTACAGTCAAGGTTAGGATTACAATTGGATTTTGTGCTAAAAAATCATTCCTTCTCATCATTGAAGTAGACTAGAAATATAAAGTTCATGCTGGTATCATGTACATTTATCCAATACAGACAAAAAACAAAGTAAATGAAAAATCATACGAGATAAAAAAAAAAAAACAAAAACAACATACCGTGTACAAAACCATAGTTGAAGCATCTTTCCTTGTCAGAGTATTTTGTGGTGATGTTCTTTCGAGCTTCTGGTACATAAAAGTATTTTGTGGTCATGTACATTTATCCTATACAGACATAAAGAGTGATGTTTTATCCTCTTAATATATGTTTAAAGAAAGAAACTGTGTCAGTTAATCTGGTACTAGAGTTAGGCAAACTCTATTAACGAGATGTGTTCCATTTAGTGCTTGACAGTTGTTTAGAAATTAATTTTAATTGTTGAGATGAAGATGCTCAAGGGCTCCAAGCAGGAGGAAAATATATCTCAGCGGTAGCATATGCAACAACTTCTCTAATAAACAAACCTAGAACAATATAATACGAAAACTAAAACTAAAATACAAAATTAAGTAAACTATATTGACAAAAAAACACTTGCCTCTATTCAGAAAATTCAATTAACAATGGACAATTAAAGAATGCAGCCTTTCCCTCTTTTTCCCTCTCGCATTCTAGCATAATTGGAAAAAGAGAATCTTGAGATAGAACTATTTACAATGTAATGACATCTTGCCAGTGAAATTGGTGCTAGTTAAGATCAGACACATTTCAATTATATCAAAATAAAAAACTTAAAAAAAAAAAATCAAAACAACTGTTCACTGAGCAGAAAATGAGCTCAATTTTAGCAGAATGCATGCCTTTCTGCATTACCAAACAAGCAAACAACAATGTATGTTCACTGAGCTCAATTTTCAAGTAAAAATAATACACAGATAATTACAAAAGGAAAAGGTATTCAAAATATGAATAAAGTTTAGACCTAATCAATGGGACAAAGAGACGGTGGAAGGAACTAAGAGGCGAGGATCGTGGAAGCAGGCGATATGTATGAATGAGTAGTATAAATAGGTGGAAATAGGTGGAAATGTACTGACTTATGTTGAGAGATATGTATGAATGAGTGTGAGAAATATATATTACTTTCTATTAAATAATATACAACAATGAATATACTAAAGTGATGGGATAAAATATATATAAAAGGATAACTTATACTTGCACATAATTGGTTTAATTTAAATTAACTAAACCAAAAAGCTAAATGAATTTTTTAATTAGATAAAATTTTATATCGTTAGTCATCTGGTCAAAACTTAACTAACACATAAGCTGCCGAAATTTACATAACTCTACGGATTGTCAATAGCAGTCGTATTTCACATGATATGTACCAGCTGTTATTTTGCTCTCTGACTTATTGATCTTATTGACAATCCTTCTACAAGATGCAAAACCCAACTTCTCCGTGTCCGCCGAGGCACCTGAGGTGCAATTGAAAAAAATGGATGGTCCAGATTAATCCTATCCAGGCCATAACTCAATTCAGTGGCTGTTGAGGTTGTCGGGTTCTGCTTTGAGATTCGTGCCAAATGAAATGAACGGTCCATAACTACCACTTGCACCTCAGGTACATGGGTGATACGGATTCCTTTCACATGATATGTACCAGCTCAATGTGTTTTGATCTGTGACTCACAAAGACTCATTTTTTTTTTTCAGGTACCTCAAAATTATAATGAATTCGGATCCCACCTGAGTTGCAATAAGTAAATTCTGGAAAATTTTTGAACTTGGCATAAATCTCAAAACAGAGTCCTATAGACATCCAGCTGCGGAGGCAGAAAAATAGAGGTCAATTTTTGAGGTAATTTTCAGTAATATGAAATACCATAGTTCTTTAAATTATACATGGTATATATAATAACTGATTATTCTTTGAAAAAAAGAATGGGATCCGAATTCATTATAATTTTGATGTCTGTTTTATATCTGTCTCGATCAAAAAGTGTCATAAATACGATTTTTGATTTAAACATATTTGAACAATATCTTGGAAACCAAAAAACCTGGAGCTAATTTTGTCATATATATGTACTTGTAGTGGTACAACATGGATTATAATTTTGATATAATTAAACGACTCTAAAAATATCACAGATAATTAATGACATAATCAATAAATCGTATTTAAAATAGCACAATCCAAGTAATTAATTAATTAACAACTCTAAAAGTATCACAGATAATTAAGCACAAAAGCATAATTACCAACATTCAAAAGTAACAAAATTTCAGAACAGTACTAGGCTGCAATTAGGAACCAAAAGAGACTGGATTTGATTTCCTGACGGCTAAACAAAGCTGGGCTGAAACCACAGAGCCGGTTTGGCAGCCATCCAAAACGGCGTCCAAATCGGCAGCTTCTCACCAAGACCAACCCCTATCAGCTCAGACTTGGCATCATTTAGCTTGGCAGAAAGTATGCTAAATAAATATGTTTCATTGCCAGGATTATCAGTACGTGCCACACGGGCACATGCCACATAAGAAAATTGTACGTGCTGCATGTACTTCAAGTACATACAACCCCCATCAAACGAGTCCCATTTGTCAGCAATTCGCTTGTTCCCATCAATCCGCTGCTCTTGGACCTGGTACAGCGCAATTCTTTGCTTAATATTGTTCTCAGTAAAGTCTTCTACTTTCACTCCTCTTTCATCAGTGTAATGAGTAGCAACAACGTACAACCCAGATGTTCCTTCCAAAAAGAACTTGTTATAAGCTAGAAACTGATCTGGCTTGAAAAAGTATGAATCCAGCAACTTGTGTTGGTTTAGATCATAAATTAAAATCGATTTGTCCCTGAGTAAATAGAATCTTCCATTATTGTATGCCACATCTAGCAGTTCCAGTTCTGCACTTACCAGTGGAGACAGATCGACCTGTGTCCAGCATAGATCTCCGACCTGGCAGAACACGATATTCGGGCAATATGGATCAAAAACTATTATCAGACAGTTTGGGTCACTTGGGTTCCCACAAAAAGATAACTTTAGCACATTGCAAACGGAGCAGACATGCTGGTGACTCCTGCGAATTTTACTCGGAGTTGTATAAGGAGGGAGCTGGATGCGAGCACGGGTTAACGGGTTTTGTAAGAAAATCTCCTTACCTCCATAAGCCACAAACAAGAGCCAGCCATGACAGGAGGCACGACAGATCTTGTCAATGGTCTCCGGGACATGAATTTGGTGGGTCTTGGATTGCCAGAAATCGAGGAAAAAACGGATCCCGTCATCCTCTAGTGATCCTTGTTGAATCTTGTGTTCCGGAAACATCAGCCAGGGAAGTTGGGGAGGGAGGTGGCGTGGCTTCGGAAGAGATGCAAAGCGCCATGAAGAGCAAACAGCACGATATCGAACATAATCAGTGATGAAATTAATTTTTTCTGATATCAATTGCAACACCAGTAGCGGAGGATCAGCCCAATCAGAAAATTCGGATGCAGAACCTTTCATTTTGGAAGCGTTTCTTATTTGTGTAATATGTTTGTTTTTCTTAGTATTAATAGAGGGCCTGAAAAATAGCGTAGCGGAAGGATTATATAATTGAGACAGGGTTTAAGAATTGGGGTGTCCTATTTTTAGTGCTCCAAATACTAATTTTGATAGCTAATGAGGATTTTTCTCTTATAATCCTAATTTCGTCCTCAATTAGTAACTTCTTATTTTTTTCTCTGTCGGTCAGAATTAATTGTTGCAACAATGATAGAATTTGTACACAATTGCTAGGTATTATAAGTGAATATTGTTTTCAACTATCAAGTAATCTTAAACGATCCAATTTATAATATTTCGAACCGAACCAACAGAATTATTGAGATTCACTTTGTTCTTCCCCATTAATGATTTAATTCAATTGAAAAATTGGAGTATTTCGTTCTTATGTATTTAATTTGGTTGTCTGAGCTTTCACTGTTGCTATGCAATTCTTTTGTTTCTACCGGACATGGAGTTTGGTTTTGTACTGAATTTTTTTCTTCTTTGTAGTTGCTTAAATGCTTTTTTGTATGTTTATTCAAATTCCTTTTAACTTAAATTGTTGCACCAATCATCGGTATCAACTTAATTCCAAGTTAAATGAAAAACTCTCTAGTTCTTTGTAACTTAATCAAGTTAACAAAATTAGAAGAGAATCAGAATCAAACGTAAACACATGACAAATCCATGATGCACAGGGGCTAATACAAAAGATAATTGATGAATTTATATTTTAACTTCAATTCACCAAATTAAGGTTATTGATCCGATACACTTGATACAAACAATTCCTAAATTCACCAAAGAAATAATTTGCTAATTTATTCTCTTTTGTGATGCTGTCTCTTTGTTGGAAAAAAATATATCACCAAAAAATGGACGATATAAATATAATCAAATGCGTATTACATTCAACTTCTCTCCGCCTTGTTCCGTCCTCCTTTTCAGTCTATCTCTGTTTTACCACCTCCGTTAGCAACCCATCTTCCATCCTCTATCCGAAAAGGACAGAGAATGGAGACCGGCAGCAAGTCCTCCTCATTCCACTGTGGATGGAAACCGGTAGCAAGTCTTTGTTCCACTACATCGGCTAACAAGTCACCCCCTCCTCTCCATCCCACGGTTCTACCGCAACTTATGCACCTCCTCGTTGTCCTTTACACTTTTCGGGAGAAGCGAGAGTCAGCAACAATAGCCCTAGTTGCTAGCTCTCTCATCTTCTTCAACCTTCGTCAGGAGTTTTAGGAGAGTCAACAACAATAACCTTAGTCGCCATCCCTTCCGTTTCCTAGCATCTTCAACCCTCCCACCCACACCCCCGCTACACAAAGTCCTTGATTGGGAAGGGGAGGCCAAGGTTGCACTGGCCTCTCCCACCCGCAAACCTAGCAAAAAAAGGAAAAAAAGATGATGCCTCCTTTTCTCTGATCATTGGCCAGTCGATGCTGAAAATCATCGATGTCTACTACTAATGAAGATGGTTTATTTTATTTTGTTATTTTAGTTGTTAATTGTTGATGTTGTTGTTGATGTTGTTGTTGATGGAGTTCAATGTGGATGACATTCTGAATGTTGAACAATCTTATGTAATTTTGCTTAATTAATGAAAATTATACTTGACAGCAATTGCCAAGATTTCAAAAATAATAATCAAATGTGTATTATTGGATAGATGGTAACTAAAAAGAACAAATTCGAGTCAAACTGATTTAATGGTCATGGGGTCAAATAAAATCTAATTAATATCTCTGGAGTGATGGGAGGTATCCAAGAAGAGATTGACAGCATATAAAGAAGAAGAAGAAAAAAATAAAAATACTAGACACTGTTTAAAAGCAAAGGGCATAATAATCAATTTAATTTTTAAAATAATTAATTAAATAATAAAATAAATAAATGAGGATAGAAGAAAGAATTTTAAATTTGTGTAGAGATATAGAGGTGCTATCGGGTCGGGTCGGGTCCGGATACTACTATATTTTGGCCTGTACCCTAAAAGTGTTCGGGTCCAAATTTCGATCTATACACTTATTTATTTCAATTCAGGTCGGGTTCGGATCCGGGTACTTATCTACCCGTAGATATTTCAGGTCCAGTCTTTCGGTTCCGGGTGGATATATACTCATAATTTGTTTGTAGATTATTGGGTCCGGTTCGGATACGGGGCGGTTCCAGATTAGAAGCGGGTATATGTCACAAAACAATCAGGAGGATGGAGAGAAAATAACTTTTGAAAAAAAATATTGAATAAGAGATATAATTTTTAAAAAGTAAAATATTAGAGATGACGATTTCATTTTCTATGGTTCAAAAAATCTATGAATGAAATAATAATAATTTGTAGAAATGACATATCAATGAGAGCAATAAATTTTCATTATTATACAGAGGATATCAAGACAAATATTGAATGATATATCCATAGTAATAAATTTTATTTAAAAAATTAATGCGGTTGTTATAAAAGGAATAAATTTGGCATCCATCTATGTGTATAAACATAGGGAATATGTCATTGCATTCTATTTTCTCATATTCAAAAAAGTATTGGGCTCACCACGGCTTATACAAAAATTAATATGCAAATTTATATTTTTATATATTAATAGTTATTAATATATGTTTTATTGAGTATTTATACAAGTATCGCTCGGGTTCAGTTATGGGTTGGATAATTAAATGAAACCCATATCCTACCCATTACAGTATCGGTTCCGGTTCAGATCTGAGTCGGATATTAAATTATTAATTTTGTAATTATACCCATAATTTAACCGGTTATATTTTTTAAACATACCTTATCCAAATTAATCGGATCCGGTTCGGTTTTGGATCGAATTCGGATAATCAGATAAAAGTAGCACCTCTATGGAGATACTGGTTAATATGGTGATATCATGGAAAATTAGCTATTTCAAATATTTTGATAAACATACCGGAAATTTTTCCCTTTTTAATTATTTGTATGCTTTCAGAATTTTTTTATGTAAATAAAAATAGATAAGTAATTGAAAATAATTTACATTTTTTCAGTTAAATGCACACAATAAGTAATTCGATCATACTAATTGATTGATCACGTCCCATAATAATATTATATTACATACACATATATAATCAAGTTCTCGCATGACATTTTAGAGTTCGTCTTTCTTTCTTTTTTATTTTACTAATTTTTTTTATATTAAAGAAGGTCTCCATCCTATCTATTCATGCCAGTGTTATAAAATATGGTTTTTATGCGGTATGCGGAAGAACACCGCATACCACATATACAATATGCGACAGCATATGCGAATTTTTATGAGGACTTATATATATGGATTTTAAAAAAAACAATCAATTAAAATAAGATATAATACATAAGAAGAATCTAAATCCTTGTTGGAATAAGTCCGTGACTTTCTAATCTATGCTTGATCCAAGCTTGGCAGAATTTGAAATTTTTTTTTTTTTTTGATAAATAAGAGTGCATTTTTTGTAACAAATTTAGATATCCGAAGTTTACAAATTTTAAGTCTTTAAGGAAATGAAAGTTAAAATAATCAATTTATGGGGTGAATCATAATTAGCCAAGGGTTGCACTATAGATTTGTAAAAATTTACTTTGAGATTTCTAAATTTTAGCAAGATCATACAAATTTTTCGATTGAAGAAATATATTTGATATAGGGTTGAATTAGAGATCGAATGGTAGTCCAAGTTTAGATGTTGCTTAAGAACAAGCAATGTTCAAGCTTAGGAGAATTTGATAGACCTAAATTATATACATATTCGATCTGATTTTTATTACGAAATAACACCAAATATCTTGTATTTTGAATATAAAAAAAATAGAATACACCTAGGATTAAGTTATTGCATTTGTTTGGTTTTAATTTGCAGAAAACAAAGAAAAACGAAGAAAAATGCCTAGTGCAGATGCACGGTTTGCTATACGGCCGCACTAAGCACTTAGATGGATTTTTGGACGCGCGCCAATTTTAAAAAGATAGAAATAGTAGCATGTACTTCTTCTTCACTATTCTCCCCTCCTTCCATCTCACTCTCTTCTTAGTCTGTCTCACCTCGGTCATCTTCTTTCTCATTTTCTAGGCCCATAATGTGTAGGGATTTGCTGCCACACTTGTGACCTATGTGGTATTTATCCCTATATTTGAAACAAAGGCCCTTTACTCTCATTTCCTCCATGGTCATGGTCTTAGTGTTAGTGCCACTAGGTTTTGGATTGTCAGTTCCTGTTTCACTCCACCTTTTGACCCCCACATCATTAGTCTTGTTTACCCTTTGGTTCTGGTAACTAGAATTGGTCTGCTGGTAAGGCTGGGTTTTAGACTACACACTGAACTTCTTGCTCCTATTCAACACTACTTCAATTTTTCTAGCATACCTTATAGCAGCCTTTAAAGTGGAAGGTTCAAATAGGTCAATAGTGTTTCTAATATCTTCTTTTAATCCACTCATAAAGCACCCCACATAGAACTCATCAGTGGCAGAAATATGCCCCTTTCCAATTAACCTAGATTTTGCTCTCAAAAAATTCTTTGCATACTCGTCTACTCTCCCAACTTGATGGATCCTCTTGAACTCATCAATGGGATTGCCCTTCGTTTCAGCAAAAAAATCTAACACTTCTTCCATGAATACATGCCATGATGGCAATTTCTTAGAAACCGTGACAACTTTATACCAATCCTTTGCATCCCCAGTCAATTTCATTGTAACTAATCTGGTCTTCTGCAACTCAGGGACTTGATACAATTCAAAATACTTATCACACTCTTCTATCCAATCCACTGGATCATCACCATTAAACACAGGGAAATCCATTCTAGAAATGTAACACTTTTGATTTTGAGAACTGGTTTCACCTTTGTTTATATGCTTGTCAGTATGCTGCTCTTCAGTCCCTTCAATTTCATCCTCAAAGAATTCTGGCAGTGGCTTGGTCTGTGGATTGCCTGTGTGCATAGCTCCACTTTGATTGCCTCCTTCAGCATGAGTGCGCTCTATCATAATGTCTAACATTCGCATGACCTTCGCATGATTATCATCCAGCTTAGTCTCCACTTGATGAATCTTGGATCGCATCTCCTTCTGAGACAGATCAGATTTAGATTTGAGTCTAGTAAGTCGATCGTTGAGATCCTCAAGCTCACACTGCTGCTCGTCATCTATTGAGGCACTATTATGAGTTCAACCGGCCATTGCCAACTTCTTGGCTTTCTTGGGACACAACTTCCCTAGTTGAGATCGTGATGCTCTGATACCACTATGTCAGATACTCAATCTGACTATCCCGTCTCTACTCGCAATTGAGCCGGAATCCCAGCTGCTTGGATGAATTTCAACAATTGAGCTCAGCTCAATAACAATGGTGAAAGAAAAGATAAATGTAAAAGAGGCAAAATTGATATTTCATTTTATAATCCATTCAGTTACAATTATCAGCCTTATATAGGCGATTAGGAAAGTGAAAGAATTACAAGAATACACTTAGCATATTCTTCAATTGAATCGCAAGCTACCATAACAAAGCCAGCATGGCACCTGATGCTTATTGGGCGTAACTAACCAAACGACCTAAGTAAAACTGACTAGTAGGACCCTCTTCTTAGAGTCCCTTTATTTCTAACGGTCTCCTCCTTGTTGTAATTGCCCCGGATCCATCAATCAGCGACACTGCCATTAAACGAGCACTGACCGTCCTTTGCTCGCTTGCCCATTCCCTTTTCTTCCTCTTTAGCTTCCTTAACGGAGTCCAAATTAGACCCGTCAATGCCCGATAATGCGACATTTTACAAAAAAAAACCAAAATTGACTAGGATCAATAGGACAATACCAAATTATGAATGCAAATACCCTAGGTTTGGATTAGAATTTAACTAATTTGTAATCTAAGCCGGAAATATAGAAATTAAGGTTAGGGACTTGTGAAAGACCTAACCGTGAAGTCAAACCCTAATTAGGACATTTCAAATCGAATCGGATATTGGTATGATGGACTTTATCGTGAAGTACTAATATTTGAGGAGAGGAGAGACTAACAAGAGCTTATGGTCTAGGTAGCTAAGGTGAATGACCTAATCGTGAAGTCTGAATTACTTAGACACGTTATTAATTCACGAAAGTGACTCTTAATGAAATATTAGGTTAGAAACCTCATCAAATCATACATGAACTTAAACAAATACCGAATAGATGAAATTATCAAGGGATTGTAGACCGAATATCCCTAGATATCTTCAACTAGAAAGCAAACCAACCTTTATTTTATTTGTTTTTATTGTTTTAAATTCCTTTCTTCGGATATTGAACCCAACTTTAGGATTGATAGAACAAAGCCCCTCAATTTACTTTACTTTCTTTTATTTTCTGAAATTAATTATTAAAGTTTAAGCTAAGTTTTTACCATACTTTCTATGGAAAAACACCCAAAGTACTATAAAGATAGGTTGTGCGCTTGCAACTAACCTTTTTTTGAGTATTTAGGTTTATAAATTTAAAAGTCTAAAGAGTATAAAAATAATCACAATTCTCTATCTCCAAAATACTCATCAAATATCAAATATCGTACAACAATTCAATATCGACATATAATATGATATCAGAAAACATAAATAAAAAGTATTATAGTGTGTCTATATAGAATACACACACACTATAAGAAAAATATATCTATACACACATGTTCCAATTATATTCTTCTTCTTTATTTTCAATTTAAAATATATACACACACACATTGATATATTCTAAATTGCTCACAACAATATTTATAGAAATAAATAAAGAAAAATAAGAAAAAAAAAATTGATTTGCATTGTGATCCGTATAGAAATCAAGAAGAAGTAAGGAAACAAAGAAATAAAAAAATGGAAGGTAGAGTCTACTCAATTGAAGAGGAGAAATATGAAAACAAAGGAATAAGGAAAAGAAGAAATATATCTCTAAATTTCAGAGTATGTTTAATTTTAATTGTAACGTATCGTGTGGCAGCACATGTGGTAAGTATGTTTTTAACTAAATTTAGATTTTTATATATAAAACAAATGCATTTAATCAAAATAATATAAATTATGTAATTGGAGGGCTGAGATTAAATCCGAAGTTTCATCTTTCAATCGTAGCCGTTGGTGGATCGGACACCCAACGTGCTTAATAATGGAATGGAGATTTGTAATTACCATATATAATGAAATTGTAAATAAAAAAACGTGTTTTTTCTCATATAAAAAAATAAGATTGATATAATTTTCAATTTTCAATAAAATAAAAAGATTTACTAATTAATTGCTTCTCATATGAACTTAAATCGCTAAAGAACTGTTTAATGTCCCAATTTAAAAAATAACTGATCTACTACGGCTATTATATGTAAGAAATATATGTTTTCTTTGTGGGATTGTCACTTGAGGAAATTAATATTGGAAAGTAAGGAATCATGGTCAAACGTTTGACAGGTAATAATAATTGAAGGGTAAATTTGTCTATCAAATTAAAATTTAAGTAATATTGTGCCACGCCCTTGCCGTGGACTCAAAACCTTCTTTCAAAACAAATTATGTTGTGTGAATATTAGTCTCCAAAATTCGATATTCAATAGTAAATACCACATTACTTTTAGATTTATAATAAATATAACACTTCTTCAAACATTTGATGGAGAATCGGCAGACACCTATATTTGTCAAAGAAAATTGGAGCATGTCCGTACAGAACGACTTCTAGATTTCGAAATTTTTGAGAAACGATATTATAAGTTCCTATTTATTTTTCTTTCTAGGTGTATGGTATTAATTAGTAATCGTAACATGCTGAAATATAATAAGAAAGTCTGGCTGGCCGCAGCATAAAAATGAAGAAAGTCTTCCTTAAAAATAAAATTGAAGAAAGTATGTCTTAGCTGCAACTGCTTTCCAGATTAATATGCAACGATTAATTCATTAGAAAATATCATTTTTTTTTTTTTGCAAGCTGATAGAATAAATGAAAATATAATAATTTTCTTAAGAGCATGTTCCGTCATTAATCATGCATAGAAATCTTTCACTTGTTATTATGGCTAGATTAAAAGAAGAGTGTGCACCTCTAATATCTTGTAATTTAAACCAGTACAACTGTCATATATTTACCTGACAAACTTCAAATAAAAATAGATAGAGATCCAATTTATACAGTAACTAGAGTCTCAATGTTGTTGGTAACTTAATTTGTGATTAAATATTCTTATGGAGAAACAACAGTAATTGCATTAGCTTGAAATTAACTTGTACAATGAAGAACCTATGTGAGTGCCGACATTTAGTAACATTAGTGGAAAATATGGAATCAGGATCGGTTATATACACATATTAGTATCGGAATACAACCAATCTTGATGAAAGCTATACTAATACTACACTAATCTAGATCGGTTCTTCAACCGATCCTAATAGTTACTATCTGGATCGGTTATTTAATAGAACCGATCCAAATGACTGCCTATTTGGACCGGTTCTACTAAACAACCGATCCTAATAGCTACTATCTGGATCAGTTTTTTAATATAACTGATCTAGATTACTGTCTATCTGAATCGGTTCTACTAAACAACCGATCTAGATAGTCAATAATCTAGATCAGTTCTATTAAAAACCGATCCTAAAGAAAGCTGGTCAAATACATTTTTTTTTTTACATTCTATTTATATCAGGATCGGTTATCAATTTTTAACCGATCTAAATTTGAAGTATTAAGAGCGGAAATTTATTTTGACCGATCCTGATTCTTTTTATTTATTTATTTTTATTTAAGAACCAACATTTTTGAATTCAGATATATTGCATTATTGATATTTATATATTGATAGTCTATTTAAATCCATAAAATTTAATATTACGTATCAGGATTGCTTCGACATCCATTAAACTGAGAAATCTCACTGGGAAACTAGTATAGAATTATAAATTAAGAAAACATGACATGTACAATAAATTAGATGAAGCACAAACAACACTTCATTTGGAACTCTGCCAATACAAAGCGCTAATTAAATCTCCCACATGACCCGTTTCTTACATCTAATGGCATTGCACATATGCACCAGCCATTGTATGATGACATCACTCGCGAGATCATCCCACATGCAGCAATCCTTCCATGAAGTCCCATGTTGTTGAGCACCACCGACATTCTCAAAATAAATGTTAATCCCCTCTGGAAAACACCTGTGAATATTTCAGAACCATTTTAATGAGTGTGTGGTGTGGTACTCTCTCAAGCAAATAAAATATGAACAGGGTCATTAGCAATTAACAGTGTAGCATGCTTTTAGTAATACAAACATTTTTCTGACAAATAATGCTTAAAAGATTAATTTTGAAATTTTGCTCTCTTCAATGCATCAAGAAAATTGATAACCTGTGGGAACCGGTGTCTAATATCATTATTTTCTGAAAGACTTGGTACCATTACTGAACAAACACATGCTCTTTTAATCATGAAATAGTTCTATTTTGCTTTAATAGGGACTTTTTTGTTCAACTTGCAAATATATTTGAACTTTCTTTTATTATGCTTTTAGTGTGTTATATATATGGCTAATAATTGTCAACATTTCAAAGACATTTTTCGGTCATGTACGTAGCTACAGAAACTACACAATTTAATCACCTTTTTAATGCAAGAGTTAGACCGGGTTCCTTCTTGTAATTGAATGCATCATCAAAGCCGAACTTGTTTTTCAATAGTTCTACCTGTCTAAATTTATTGTTAAAACATTTTAAACATGAGAAGCAAATATATAAGCTATTGTATAAACATGAGAAGCAAACTGCCCAACAAGCTGCCCGACTGCCCCAGCTGCTACTGATACGAACACATATTCACCTTCCTTAGCCGATGCTATTTCATGAAATCCTACAAATGCTGTAAAACCTGGCATCCCTGTATATATCCAAGTATTTTAAAACCAACGTATAAATTAGCGAAGTATACTTTTACCAACATATCCCTATGAATTCTTTATTTGCACATGTAACAAACAAGGGTGTAATGCTGAAAGCCAATTTTTGCTGAGAGGAATGGATGGGAATAGTAAATTTATACACAATCAGAGTAGTTACTCTTACCTAGTATACTAGTGTAGTAAGAAAGAGGCAAATCGGGGTGGTTGATTTTGAATAAAACTTGGGGTTATGTAATCAAGCTATATTCTTCACATCCTGTAGTGCCCCAAACCAAGTTTTCTACTTCAAAATTTGCATGGGTAGAATCTACTACTTTGCTGCTCCAAAGCCAGTTAACACCAGTAATCAAATGAACAGAGAATGAGATATTTGGTTGATTCCTCTGTCATAATTTATTTTTGAAGGTCCCTGTAGCAAGCCTATACCATATGGACCCACATACCCTTTTTTAAAGAGAGGCTCAAGACCAAACCTTCAAAAAGTTAACAATAACAATAATAATAATATTAAACAGACTAATTTTTGGAAGCTATATATAGGATATTCATGGTAATAGGTTGAATAAGAAAGCACGATGTATTAGAAAAGGTTCATTATCAAAAGAAGAATGGTATAATTAGTGAAGTTGGCCAGTGAAGGGTACTTTTGTTTTAAACATTTTGCAACCAAGTGCATTTCAAGGGCCTTGAATTGTTGCTAGGCATGAGCAATTGTGCTGAATCGGTTCACTAGGGTACATGTCCTTTACAAAATTGAATTGTGCTGTAACTTCATTTAATGATACCACATTCTATATACATAAAGAGGGGCTTTTTCAACTTTAATCTCTTGAATTTGAGCATCCAAACCTCCTATGTTGGCATACGATTCAAGAGGGGCCTTTTCAACTTTCATCACTGACACCATGGGGTCCACTTCATCTTGTAATATACCAACAATAGATAGTACCTGGTAATAAATCAACACATAAGCATGTTATATGGTCATCTACAGAGGGCTACCTTCATGCTTGTCATAAATTAAGTTTGCAAATAATAATTAATTCAAAACGAAAATGTAAATGCAAATATACTAAACCAGTTGCTACCTTAAAGCAAACCCTTTCTAGTTATCCCACCAAGATTGAAAACCCAAGATCCAAAATTCTAGAAAAGACAAAATTCCAACCTAACTCAAGCTGATCCTTATCAACAAGCGACAAAATTCCAACATAATACTCAGGCCTGACAGAAACACGAGGCCTTTAGGAAGGCCCCCCCAAAGCCAAAGCCATGGCCCCCTGTCTTCCCCAGGCGTAGTCACATGAGTGGCAAACCGGAAGCCACAAAGTCCCCATCATTTTTGATCTGGACCGTCGATTTCTTTGCCTTTTTCGCCTTCTTCAGATCTGGCTAGAGGAATTGAGAGACGGAGAAAGTGAGATTGGTCACCGACGGAGGAATTGAGAGAGAGATTGGGAGACGCAGAGAATGAGAGGGAGAGACGGAGAGAGAGAAAGGGAACGGTTTTTCCCCAAGTTAATTGAAAATGAGATAAGATTGGATGAGGCGCCGAGCGAAAATAAGAACCCTAGCGCCAAATGAGATGGTTTTAGGATCAGTTATTAGGATCGGTTTTTACAAACAACCGATTCTAATACTGTCAGGATCGGTTGTTTGTAAAAACCGATCCTAATAGTTATAGTATCAGAATTAGTTGTTTGTAAAAACTAATCTTGATAGTATTAGTATCAGGATAAGTTATTTCGAAACAACCAATTCTAATTAATGAACTATTAGGATTGGTTGTTTATAACAACCGATCCTGATAGTATCTGGATTGGTTCTAACAAATAACAGAACCTAATAGTTCATTTATTAGGATCGGTTGATTATAAAAATCGATCTGAATAGTTTTTAGGATCAGTATTTTTAAGGAAATCGATCTAGATTATTAGAATCAGTTGTTTCATATAGCCGATCCTGATTCTAGTTTTTCCACTAGTGTAATTGTTTTATTAAATTGATACGTTAACTATAAATTGAACTATCAGATAACCTGAAGGAAATTTTGAGAAAAAAATGAATAACAAAAAAAATAGTCAAGCATTAGTCTTGTTAATTCTAAATCTTGTTTTTTTTTCCCCAGAAATATCGCCATGGCAGATATTTTTGCTGTAAAAACAGTTTGCGAGACAACCTACTTTGAAATTTTTGTAAATTGAAATATAAGATTCTAAAGATAATATCGAACGGAAAAACAAATTAGATTCCGTAATTTCAATTCAAACTGTGGCAAATAATTTGGTGAGTTTGAAAGCGTCTAATTGTCCACAGCCTTTTGTCCACCATTTCTCCACAAATTTGACTTATGCGAATACTCTAAAATTACTTCTACATGCTGTATAATTATACAATATATCACATAAAATATATCAGTTAATCATAAAACATCCAGCAACTATTTGAAGTAGTCCCATCATAGTTTAAAAAAGATTGCAACGAGAAAAAAAATGTATTTTCAAACTGTACTTTCGGAAATTGCAGTTATAAGAAGTTATTGGTAGTTAGAGTTAGTTATAAGTAGTTATTAGCGGTTATTAGTTAAAGTTAGTTATTAGCGTCTGCACTGGGTTAAATCTTGTATACTGTAAAATTGAATCTTGTATATATTAAAATTTTCAATTGAATCTCTATACTGTAAGATTTCAAAATATAAACCATAAAATAGTACCATGTATATTGTAAAATTTCTAAATCTATACATACATCCATCATCTGTTCAACAAAAATCTGTTCACCATACAAAAAATATGTTCACCACAAACAATATCTGTTCACTGGGTTGAATCTTGTATACTGTAAAACTACAAAGTGAATACTGTAAAATATCCTGATTATGCTCCAGACCGTTCTTCTCTAAGCAAGTTAATGTCATTGTCAAGGGCCCCTTCGTCCCTCTCTTCCTCTTGCTCCATTGTCGACAAAGTTAGCACCGATTCTTCATTGATTCTTTAGATTCGATCTTGCAATGGTGTTTTAAAGGCAAAAGTAAAGGTCGATGTGATGATTTGATAATCAAAAGAGAGATTTCAAAAAGAGCAGAAAATATGTTTATGTCGAGATCAGATTTAGATGCAAAAGAAATTGAGCAAAAGCTAGTGTGTAAACGGGGTGAGAATAGATCTGAATCCATAAGAATGGTGAGAGAAGAGAATGGGGAGAGAGATTAGAAGAGAAAAGAGTCAGCGGAGAGATCGAAAATTTATAAAAATGAATTGCTGGTGAAGAAGGAAGGTTTGTTTAAGGAAATCATTAGAAGAAGGTGGGGACCAACAGTTAGAACGAGAGTTGGATAAGGTTGTGAACAGATAGTGGATAAAACCCAATGGATATAAATTTTTTCTCTATTTTTAAGGCAAATACTTCTATGGATTATTTTTTCGGTAGAATTGTTCATTTTTTTTTCTGATTGAACGGTTCACAATATTTAAGCAGCCGTCATTAAATTTAACAGAAGTTTTTAGTGGAAGAGTAAAGAGTCATTTCAGAATGAACCGTCTTTTGTTGGGCTGGGTTTCTATCCGAAGGTATTTGGACAGAATACTCTCCAAAATATGTCTAGACCACAAGATCATATTTGATTAAAAATGATTCAATTAATGTTAATAGCGTTATCCTTTCTCCGTTAAGTAAAAAGGAAAATATTTTCCTTTCTTCTTACATTACTTTTCTTCCCACTGATTCGACCATTACGAAGCTTCATTACGACTACTACAACAATTGTGTATGAAGAGAAAAAATCAATTGAGAACTAGGAAAATTGATTGAGAGTGTCAAAGAAAATTGCTCAACGCCATAGACCATATTCCAGAATAGAACCATAGTAATGGATCTTAGAATTTGGTTTCCCGTCAACGCATTTCTCTGGAGAGCTCCAAACACCTTCAATTAGAGTGTTGTATTGGGGTTGTAAATACTCTATTATCATGCCATATAGAGACACTACAAGAGTGCTCCAAACACCTTCAATTGGAGTGTTGTATTAGGGTTGTAAATGTCCCATTATCTTGCCATCTGAACACACTATTAGAGTGCTGTAAACACCTTCAATTGGAGCGTTGTATTAAGGCTGCAAATGCCATATTATCTTGCCATATCTCACACTACAAGAGTGCTAAACACCATCAATTGGAGTATTTTATTAGGGTTGTAAATGTCCCATTATCTTGCAATTTAAAGACACTACTAGAGTGCTCCAAACACCTCCAATTAGAGTGTTGTATTAGGGTTGTAAATGTATTATTATCTCACCATCTGAAGACACTACTAGTATGTTTCAAACACCATTAATTAGAGTTTTGTATTGTGGTTGTCAATGCCCAATTATCTTGCCATATAAAGACACTATAAGAGTGCTCCAAACACATTCAATTGGAGTGTTATATTAGGGTTGTAAATGCCCTATTATCGTGCAATCTAGAGACACTACTAGAGTGCTCCAAACACCTTCAATTAGAGTGTTGTATTGTTTTTGTAAATTCCCTATTATTTAACCATCTGGAGACACTACTAGAGAGCTCCAAACACCTTCAATTAGAGTGTTGTATTGGAATTGTAAATGCCATATTATCTTGCCATATGGAGATACTACAAGAGTGCTCCAAACACCATCAATTAGAGTGTTATATTTGGATTGTCAATGCCCTATTATCGTGCAATCTAGAGACACTACTAGAGTGCTCCAAACACCTTCAATTAGAGTGTTGTATTGGGGTTGTAAATGCCCTATTATCTTGCCATCTGGACACACTACAAGAGTGCTCCAAACACCTTGAGTTGAGTTTCTATTAGGGTTGTAAATGCCATATTATCTTATCATCTGAAGACACTACTAGAGTTCTCCAAACACTTTCAATTAGAGTGTTGTATTGTGGTTGTAAATGACCTATTATCTTGCAATCTGGACACACTACTAGAGTGCTCCAAACACCTTCAATTGGAGTGTTATATTAAGGTCGTAAATGTCATATTATCTTGCCATTAGGAGACACTATTGGAATGCTCCAAACACCTTAAATTGCATTGCTGTATTAGGGTTGTAAATGCCTTATTATCTCGCCATCTAGAGACACTACTTCAAATACCATCAATTAGAGTGTTGTATTGTGGTTGTAAATATCCAATTATTTTGCCATTTGGAGACACTAATAGAGTGCCCCAAACACCTTCACTTGAGGTGTTGTATTAGGGTTGTAATACTCTATTACCTTACCATCTAGAGACACAACTAGAGTGCTCCAAACACTTTCCATTGGAGTGTTGTATTAGGGTTGTAAATGTCCTATTATCTAGCCATCTGGAGACTCTACTAGAGTGCTCCAATCACCTCGAATTAGAGTGTTGTATTGTGGTTGTAAATGCCTTATTATCTAGCCATCTCGAGAAACTACAGGAGAGCTCCAAATACCTTCAATTAGAGTGTTGTATTGGGGTTGTAAATGCCTTATTATCTAGCCATTAGGAGACACTACTAGAGTGCTCCACACACCTTCCATTAGAGTGTAGTATTGTGGTTGTAAATTCCCTACTATCTAGCCATCTGGAGACATTATTTGAGAGCTCCCAACACCTTCAATTAGAGTGTTGTATTGTGGTTGTAAATGCCCTATTATCTTGCCATATGGAGAAACTACAAGTGTGCTCCAAACACTTTCAATTGAACGTAATATTAGGGTTGTAAATGCCCTATTATCTTGCAATCTGGAGACAATACTAGGGTCCTCCAAACACCTTCAATTGGAGTGTTATATTAGGGTTATAAAGCCCTATTATCTTGCAATATGGGGACACTACTAGGGCTTGTATTAGGGATGTAAATGCCGTACAATCTTGCCATCAGGAGACAATACTAGAGTGTTTCAAACACCTTCAATTAGAGTGTTGTTTGTAAATGCCCTATTATCTTACCATATAGAGACACTACAAGAGTGCTCCAAACACGTTGAATTGGAGTGTTATATTAGGGTTGTAAATGCTCTGTTATCTTGTCATATAGAAACACTACTAAAGTGATCCAAACACCTTCAATTGGAGTGTTGTAATTAGGTTGTAAATGTCCTATTATCTTGCCATGTGGAGACACTACTAGAGTGTTGCAAACACCTTCAATTGGAGTGTTAAATTCGGGTTGTAAGTGTCTTATTATCTTGCCATCTAGATACACTACTTAAGAGCTCCAAACACCTCCAATAAGAACATTGTATTGGAGTTGTAAATGCCATATTATGCCATCTGGAGACACTGCTAGAGAACTACAAACACCTTCAAATATAGTATTGTATTGGGATTGGAAATGCTCCATTATGTTGTTATATGGAGACACTACAAGAGTGTTCCAAACACCTTCAATTAGAGTGTTATATTAGGGTTGTGAATGCCCTGTTATCTTGTTATCTAGAGAAACAACTAGAGTGATGGAATTACCTTCAACTAGTGTTGTATTAAGGTCGTAAATGCCCTATTATCTTGCCATGTGGAGACACTACAAGAGTGCTCCAAACACCTTGAGTTGGAGAATTTTATTAGAGTTGTAAATACCATATTATCTTGCCATCTGGAGACACTACTAGAGTTCTCCAAAGACCTTCAATTAGAGTGTTGTTTTGGTTGTAAATGTCCTATTATCTTGCAATCTAGAGACACTATAGAATGCTCCAAATAGTTTCAATTCGAGTGTTATATTAAGGTTGTAAATGCCATATTATCTTGATATCAGGAGACACTACGAGAGTACTCCAAACACCTTCAATTGGAGTGTTATATTAGGGTTATACAGGTCTCATTATCTTGCAATATGGAGACAGTATTAGAGTGCTCCAAACACCTTTAGTTGCAATGCTGTATTAGGGTTGTAAATGCCTTATTATCTCGCCATCTGGAGACACAACTAGTGTGTTTCAAACACCATCAATTGGAGTGTTTTATTGTACTTGTAAATGCCCAATTATCTTGCCATATGGACACACTACAAGAGTGCTCCAAACACTTTCAATTGGAGTGTTATATTAGGGTTGTAAATTCCCTATTATGTTGCTATTTGGAGACACTACTAGAGTGGTCGAAACACGTTCAATTGGAATGTTATATTGGGATTGCAAATGCCCTATTATCTAACCATTTGGAGACACTACAAGAGTGGTCCAAATACTTTCAATTAGAGTGTTGTATTGTGGTTGTAAATGCCCTATTATGTTGCCATATGGAGAAACTACAAGTGTGCTCCAAACACTTTCAATTCGAGGTAATATTAGGGTTATAAGTGCCCTATTATCTTGTAATATGGAGACAGTACTAAGGTCCTCCAAACACCTTCAATTTGAGTGTTCTATTATGGTAGTAAGTGCCCTATATATCTTGTCATATGGACACACTACAAGAGTACTCCAAACACCTTCAATTGGAGTGTTGTATTAGGGATGTAAATACACCATTATCTTAATATCTGTAGACACTACAAGAGTGCTCCAAACACCTTCAATTGGAGTATTGTAATAGGGTTGTAAACGTCCTATTATCTTGTCATCTGGGGACATTACTAGAGTGCTCCAAACACCTGCAATTAGAGTGTTATATGTTAGTGTTATAAATTCCGTATTATCATGTTATATAGAGATACAACGAAATTGGTCCAAACCCCTTCAATTGGAGTGTTGTATTAGGGTTCCAAATGCCCTATTATCTTGCCATCTAGAGAAAGTACTAGAGCGTTTCAAACACTATCAATTGGGTTGTTGTATTAGGGTTGTAAATGCCCTATTATCTTGTATTCTGGAGACACTACTAGAGTTCTCCAAACACCTACAATTGGGGTGTTGTATTAGGGTTGTAAATGCCCTATTATCTAGCCATCTGGAGACATTATTTGAGAGCTCCAAACACTTTCAATTAGAGTGTTGTATTGGGATTGTAAATGTCCTATTATCTTGTCATCTAGAGACACTACAGGAGTTCTCCAAACACCTTGAATTATAGTGTTGTATTGGGGTTGTAATTACCATATTATCTTGCCATGTAAGAGACACTACAAAAGTGCTCCAAACACCTTCAATTGGAGTGTTGTATTACGGTTGTAAATGCCCTATTTTCTAGCCATCTCGAGACACTACTAGAGTGCTCCAAACACCTTCAATTGGAGTGTTATATTATGGTTGTAAATGCCCTATTATCTTGCAATATGTAGACACTACTAGAGTGCTCCGAGCACCTTCAATTGGAGTGTTGTATTAGGGCTGTAAATGCCCTATTATCATGGAATCTAGAGACACTATTATAATGCTCCAAACACCTTCCATTAAAGTGTTGTATTGCGGTTGTAAATGCACTATTATCTTGCCATCTAGAGACACTATTGGAGAGCTCTACAATTAGAGTGTTGTATTGGGATTGTAAACGCCCTAATATCTAGCCATACGAAGACACTACAAGAGTACTCCAAACTCCTTCAATTCGAGTGTTATATTAGGGTTGTAAATTCCCTATTATCTTATAATATAGAGACACTATTAGAGTGCTCCAAACACCTTAAATTGGTGTGTTGTATTAGGATTGTAAATGCCCTATTATCTTGCCATCTGAGGACACTATTAAAGTGTTCCAAACACTTTCAATTGGAGTCCTATATTAGGGTTGTAAATGCCCTATTATCTTGCAATATGTTGACAGTACTAGAGTGTTCCGAGCATCTTCAATTGGAGTGTTGTATTAGGGATGTAAATATCCTATTATCTTGCTATTTGTAGACACAAAAAGAGTGCTCCAAACACCTTCAATTGGAGTGTTGTAATAGGGTTGTAAACGTCCTATTATCTTGCCATCTCGAGACACTACTAGAGTACTCCAAGCACCTTCAATTAGAGTGTTATATTAGGGTTATAAATGCTGTACTATCTTGTCATAAAGAGACACTACCAAAGTGGTTCAAACACCTTCAATTAGAGTATTGTATTAGGGTTGTAAATGCCCTATATCATATTGCCATATGGAGACACTACAAGTGTGTTCCAAACACCTTCAATTGGAGTGCTATATTAGGGTTGTAAATGCCCTATTATCTTGTAATATGTAGACACTACTAGAGATAGGGCTGCTAATGAACAAAAGCCCTGTTCATGACCGGCCCAGATCGAAATTAAATGGAACAGGCCTTGTTCATGATCAGTCCAAATCGAAGTTCTTCATGCCCATGTTCAGTTTGTTCAGTGTTGTTCAAAACTAAGCCCTGTTTGGACTTGAGCCCTGTTCGGACTTGAGCCCTGTTCAAAACAAGCCCGATTCAATGAACTGGGCTGAACTGTGGACAACCAATCGGGCCCTGCTTTGGACAACTTATGAACAACTTTTCATATTAACTTAGTAAGGCCGAACAAGAAGCCTTGAATTTAAAAATGTGTACAGCAGTATATTACTGATACTTAATCTAAATTATACTACCACAACATGAAATTTTTCCAAAAAATCCGAACTCCAATTCTGTCAACAACAAAGAGTTTAACATAATAAAAAAGACAACAAATACATGCCTAAAATATATCAAAATGCTTAATCGGGCGACAAAAATCATGTTATCTAAGTTGACCTAAGATATCATATAACAGAAATATCCTTTTGAAACATATCAATTGTACATCAGCACTTCTCTATCTTTGTGAATTAACTGAATTTGTAGCCCACTCTCTTCTTCTTTAATTGTGCATAGCAATGTATAAATAATCTTTTTATTTTTATTTTTTATAACTAGACAGTGGCTGTCAAGCTGTGCGGTAAAATAAATTACATCAAATCTCAACTAAATACAAAATCAAACTAACAATCTGTACCAGTACCAAATACAGACCAGTGCACTCCTCATGCTGGTTATGTACCAATACCGAATGCCAAACTGTACCAGTGCACTCCACATACCGGTCCTGCACCCAGTCCTGTACCAGTACCGAATACCAGTAAAATAATCTCAAGCAGTACTTCTGTACCACACGACTATTTATTAATTTGGTATTTGAATATGAAAAACCATTAGGGCTGTAGAATACAAAATTACAAATCTCATAATTCCAGCCCCCAATACGATATCTCCAGTACCAGTGGTTTTCAACAGTGGTCATTGGTGCATAGTACAAAGTACAAATTAGAGTGGTACACTGGTACTGGTAATTGAAATTTACCATTTAGTATTTACTATTAGTTTGCAACAGTGGTACTTGTAATTGCTTGAAATTTCACTATTATCATTTAATTAGTACACTGTACATAGCGTTTTCAACACATTCTAAGTTAATAGAGAAAGAGCATAAAGAAGAAATTGTGGAGCAATTTAGTAGCAATCCAGCACAGCAGCAAAAACATGAACAAAGGAATTGAAGAAGCAATAGCTTACCAATCCAGCAGCAATTGTGAAGCAAGTGCGACAGTCGCCAAGGGAAAGGGCGGAGTCACGGAGGCTGGACGACGGGGAACAACGGAGAGAGGGAAGGGAAGATGAGCCACAGAGGCGGCCGGTAGGAGGCGGAGGCTCGGTCGGTGGCAAGGGCAAAGGAAGTAAAACACCAGCGATCTCAGACCAACAAAAATAAACCCGACAAAGTGAAGAAAACAAACCAAAAATGTGAAGAACACATAAAGGAAGAACGAGAGAGAGAGAGATATCGGACTAAGCGACTAGGTGAGAGTTGAGAGGCGATAGCATGACTGCGTGAGTGATATCTGTTCAAAACCTACTTAAATGGGCTGCTCAAAACTTGTCCAAATGGGCTTCTCAAACGAACTGCTAATTGATCGTAACCGAACTTTGTTCAGGTCCTGTTCAGATTCGATCCATCCATAAAATTTAAATTGAACATGAACTGAACATTGGGCCCGTTCATATTACAACTCGTCCAAACTTTGTTCAGCAATTGTTCAGCCCGGTTTGTTCATGGACAAACATGTCCAGTTAGCAGGCTTACTAGAGTGCTCCGAACACCTTCAATTGGAGTGTTGTATTAGGGCTGAAAATGCCCTATTATTTTGCCATTTGGAGACACTGCAATAGTAGTCCAAACAATTTCAGTTGGAGTGTTGTATTAGGGTTGTAAATGTCCTATTATCTTGTCATCTGAACACAAAACTGGAGATCTAAAAAAACCTTCAATTTTAGTGTTGTATTGGTGTTGTAAATGCCATATTGTCTTGCCATATAGATAAACTACACGAGTGCTCGACACACCTTCGATTGGAGTGTTATATTAGGGTTGTAAATGCCCTATTATCGTGCAATCTACAGACACTACTAGAGTGCTCCAAACATCTTCCATTAGAGTGTTGTATTGGGGTTGTAAATGCCCAATTATCATGCAATCTAGAGACACTACTAGAGTGCTCCAAACACCTTCCATTAGAGTGTTGTATTGTGGTTGTAAATTTCCTATTATCTAGCCATCTGAAAACATTATTTGAGAGCTCCAAACACCTTCAATTAGAGTGTTGTATTGGGGTTGTAAATGCCTTATTATCTAGCCATCAGGAGACACTACTAGAGTGCTCCAAACACCTTCCATTAGAGTGTATTATTGTGGCTGTAAATTCCCTATTATCTAGCCATTTGGAGACATTATTTGAGAGCTCCAAACACCTTCAATTAGAGTGTTGTATTGGGATTGTAAATGTCCTATTATCTTGTCATCTAGAGACACTATAGGAGTTCTCCAAACACCTTGAATTATAGTGTTGTATTGGGGTTGTAATTACCATATTATCTTGCCATGTAGAGACACCATTACAGCGCTCGAAACATCTTCAACTGGTGTATTGTATTAGGGTTGTAAATGCTCTATTATCTTGCCATCTGGGGACACTATTAAAGTGTTCCAAACACTTCCAATTGGAGTGTTATATTAGGGTTGTAAATGCTCTATTATCTTGCAATATGTTGACACTACTAGAGTGCTTCGAGCACCTTCAATTGGAGTGTTGTAATAGGGTTGTAAACGTCCTATTATATTGCCATCTCGAGGCACTACTAGAGTACTCCAAACACCTTCAATTAGAGTGTTGTATTAGGGTTGTAAATGCCCTATATTATATTGCAATATGGAGACACTACAAGTGTGTTCCAAACACCTTCAATTGAAGTGCTATATTAGGGTTGTAAATGCCCTATTATCTTGTTATATGTAGACACTACTAGAGTGCTCTGAGCACCTTCAATTGGAGTGTTATATTAGGGCTGCAAATGCCCTATTATTTTGCCATTTGGAGACACTATAATAGTAGTCCAAACAATTTTAGTTGGAGTGTTGTATTAGGGTTGTAAATGTCCTATTATCTTGTCATCTGAACAAAAAATTGGAGATCTAAAAAAACCTTCAATTTTAGTGTTGTATTGGTGTTGTAAATGCCATATTGTCTTGCCATATAGATACACTACACGAGTGCTCCAAACATCTTCAATTAGAGTGTTGTATTGGAGTTGTAAATGCCCAATTATCATGCAATCTAGAGACACTACTAGAGTGCTCCAAACACCTTCCATTAGAGTGTTGTATTGTGGTTGTAAATTCCCTATTATCTAGCCATCTGGAGACATTATTTGAGAGCTCCAAATACCTTCAATTAGAGTGTTGTATTGGGGTTGTAAATGCCTTATTATCTAGCCAACTGGAGACATTATTTGAGAGCTCCAAATACCTTCAATTAGAGTGTTGTATTGGGGTTGTAAATGCCTTATTATCTAGCCATTAGGAGACACTACTAGAGTGCTCCAAACACCTTCCATTAGAGTGTAGTATTGTGGTTGTAAATTCCCTACTATCTAGCCATTTGGAGACATTATTTGACAGCTCCAAACACCTTGAATTAGAGTGTTGTATTGGGATTGTAAATGCCCTAATATCTAGCCATATGGAGACACTACAAAAGTGCTCCAAACACCTCAATTGGAGTGTTATATTAGGGTTGTAAATGCCCTTTTATCTTGTAATCTAGAGACACTATTACAGTGCTCCAAACATCTTCAATTGGTGTGTTTTATTAGGGTTGTAGATGCCCTATTATCTTGCCATCTGGAGACACTATTGAAGTGTTCCAAACACCTTCAATTGGAGTCCTATATTAGGGTTGTAAATGTCCTATTATCTTGCAATATATAGACACTACTAGAGTGCTCCGAGCATCTTCAATTGGAGTATTGTATTAGGGATGTAAATGCCTTATTATCTTGCTATCTGTAGACACTACAAGAGTACTCCAAAGACCTTCAATTGGAGTGTGTTGTAATAGGGTTGTAAACATCTTATTATCTTGCCATTTGGAGATACTACTAGAGTGCTCCAAACACCTTCAATTAGAGTGTTATATTAGGGTTATAGATGACGTATTATCTTGTCATATTTAAACACTACCAAAGTGGTCCAAACACCTTCAATCGGAGTGTTGTATTAGGGTTGTAAATGCTCTATTATATTGCCATCTGTAGACACTAATAGTGTGTATCAAACACTATCAATTGGGTCATTGTATTAGAGTTGTAAATGCCCAATTACCTTGCCTTCTGGAGACACTACTGGAGTTCTCCAAACACCTTCAATTGGGACGGTGTATTAAGGTTGTAAATGTCCTATTAGCTTGCCATCTAGAGACACTACTGGAGTGCTCCAAGCACTTTTCAATTGGAGTGTTGTATTAGGGTTGTAAATGTCCTATTATCTTGTCATCTAGAGACACTACAGCAGTTCTCCAAACACCTTCAATTATAATGTTGTATTGGGGTTGTAATTGCTATATTATCTTGACATATAGAGATACTACAAGAGTGCTCCAAACACCTTCAATTGGAGTGTTATATTTGCGTTTTAAATGCCCTATTTTCTAGCCATCTGGAGACACTACTAGAGTGCTGCAAACACCTTCAATTAGTGTATTGTATTAGGGTTGTAAATGCTGTATTATTTTTCCATATAGAGACACTACTAGAGTGCAACAAACACCTTCAGTTGGGGTATTGTATTAGGGTTGTAAATGCATTATTATCTTGCCATCAGGAGACACTACTAGAGTGCTACAAACACCTTCAATTAGAGTGTTGTATTAGAGTTGTAAATGCCCTATTATCTTGCCATATGGAGACACTACAAGTGTGCTCCAAACACCTTCAATTGGAGTGCTATATTAGGGTTGTAAATCCTATTATCTTGAAATATGTAGATACTACTAGAGTACTCCGAACATCTTCAATTGGAATGTTGTATTAGGGCTATAAATGCCCTATTATTTTGCCATTTGGAGACACTACAATAGTAGTCCAAATACCTTCAGTTGGAGTGTTGTATTTGGGTTGTAAATGTCCTATCTTGTCATCTGGAGACACTACTAGAGTGCTCCAAACACCTTCGATTGGAGTGTTATATTAGGGTTGCAAATGACCTATTATCTTGCCATCTAGACACACAATTGGAGATCTAAAAAAACCTTCAATTAGAGTGTTGTATTGGTGTTGTAAATGCCCTATTATCTTCCATATAGAGACACTACTAGAGTCCTCCAAACACTTTCGATTGGAGTGTTATATTAGGGTTGTAAATGTCTTATTATCTTGTAATCTAGTGACATTACTAGAGTGCTCCAAACACCTACAATTGGACTGTTGTATTAGAGTGCTCCATCTGGAGACACTACTAGAGTGTTTCAAATAAGATGAATTGGAGTGTTGTATTAGGTTTGTAAATGCCCTATTATCTTGCTATATAGAGACACTACTAGAGTGCTCCAAACACCTTCAATTGAGGTGTTGTATTTGGATTGTAAATGCCCTATTATCGTGCTATCTAGAGACGCTACTAGAGTGCTCTAAACACTTCCAATTGGAGTGTTGTATTCAGGTTGTAAATGCCGTATTATCTTGACATCTGGAAACACTACAAGAGTGCTCCAAACACCTTCAATTGGAGTGTTGTATTAGGGTTGTAAATGCCCTATTATATTGCCATATGGATACACTACAAGTATGCTCCAAACACCTTCAATTGGAGTGCTATATTAGGGTTGTAAATGCCCTATTATCTTGCAATATGTAGACACTACTAGAGTGCTCCAAGCACCTTCAATTGGAGTGTTGCACAATTCTATCAAAATAGTATTTGAGGTATCGATCCACAGGGAGTATGATAAAAACTTAGTTTAAACTTTAATAATAAATTTCAGAAAAATAAAATAAAGTAAAGTGCAATAAAAGTAAATTAGGGGGTTTGTTCTAACAATTCCTAAGGTTGGGTTCAATACCCAAAAGAAAGGAGTTTGAAACAATAATTGTAAATAAAAGTAAAAGAAAGGAATTGGTTTGCTTTCAAGATTTAGAGATCTAGGGGTCTTTGATTTACAATTCCTTGCTAACTCTATTAATTCGGTATTTGTTTGAATTCATGTATGATTTGACGAGGTTTCTAACCTAATATGTTATTAAGGGTTACTTTCGTAAATTAATAACGTGCGTAGGTAACTCGAACTTCTCAATGAAGTTCCTCACCCTAGCTACCTAGACCTATAAGCTCTTGTTAGTCTCTCCTCTTCTCAAATATTGGTACTTCACAATTAAGTCCATCATACCAATACCCGATTTGAATTGAGATGTCCTAATTAGGGTTTGACTTCACGATTAGGTTCTTCACCAAATTCCTAACCTTAATTTCTATACTTCCGGCTTAGATTAAATTGGTTACAATCTTAACCTAAACCTAAGGTATTTGCATTCATAGTTTCGTACTATCCTATTGATCACAATCAATTTTGGTTCTTTCGAATCCAAAACGGGATACTACAATTCAAGTACTAACTATGTAATTAACACAAATTATTAAATCACAGAAATTAACAATCAAATCCCATAAAACAATCATAATAAAAACAAATAACCGAATAAAATAGAATTAAACAAGTTCATGCATTGACTTAAACCCCTAGAGAGAGAACTACTCTCTCATGGAGAGATCCATTACAAAAATTGGCAAAGTAAGAAGAAATAAAATAAAGGAAGTAATTACACCCTTTGACAAATCAAAAACCTCTATCTTGCCGACTTCTTGCTCAGGAAATCCTTCTTCTTCTTGCTTGAAAGCTTTCCTTTCTCCAGAATTTATCGCTAAGTGTGTAGAGAGAGAATGAGAAGGGAAGAGATCTTTTTTGAATGTGAAATGAACCTCCTCTTTTATAGCCAAGGATCATGTCCAATTAAGAGCCTAGGAAGTGGAGTTAGTGGGTGTTATATTTGAATTGTTTTTCAGGATTGTCTTGTCCACATGTGGTTGTCAAAACATGTTCATGATACGTTAGAAATAGAAAAACTGTCAAAAACGTGCAATTTTGGTTTTGTGCGGGTCCAGTGCGGGTGGGCTGATCCGCACTGAGAAAAATTTTAGTTTTTAGTTTCTCATATTGTAGATCTTCTCGCTAGCTTTCCAAAAAGTGGTTATAAGCCTTGATCGGAGTTACAAGTCAAAAGTTATGACCGTTTTAAGTTCAGACTCTATCTTTGGCTGACTGCTACAGTACAATCCGCATCCGCAGCTCAGACTTTTTCTGTGTGACCAGAGTGCGGCTGCATCGAGAGCCGTGCATCCGCACGGATTTTGATGTATAGCTTATTATACATTTTTAAAATTGGCGCGCATCCAGAAATCAATTGAAGTACTTATTATGGCTATATCACAAACCGTGTGTCCGCAGTGGGCATTTTTCCTCGGTTTTTCTTAATTTTTCTTCATTTCCTATAAGTTAAAACCAAGCAAACGCAGTAACTTGATCATAGGTGTAATCTATTCACTTTATATTCAAAATACAAGATATTTGGTGTTATTTTGTGATAAAAATCAGATCGTATATGTATATAATTTAGGCCTATCAAATTCCCCCAAGCTTGAACATTGCTTGTCCCCAAGCAACATCTAAACTTGGACTACAATTCGATCTCTAATTTAACCCCATATCAAGTATATTTCTTCAATTGAAAAATTTGTATGAGCTTGACAAAATTTAAAAATCTCAATGTAAATTTTTACAAATCTAAAGTTCAACCCTTGGCTAATTATGCTTCACCCCACAATTTGATTACTCTAACTTTCATTTCCTTAAAGATTTGAAAATTGTAAACTTTGGATATTTAAAAATGTTACAAAAAATGCACTCTTATTTGTGGAAATTCTTTTAAAATCTCCCAAGCTTGAATCAAACTTAGGTTAGAAAGTAGCAGATTTCGTGTGTTGATACATGCAAAAGTTTTGGAAATTTTTCGAGATCAAAGGCATCCTGTGGGATTGTGCCAGTACTCTTTTCTTTTTACTTTGGGAGATGAGCTCAAAGGCATCCCGTAGGATTTATTGTGCCAGTACTCTTATTTATCTCCATCTTTTCTTTTGTTTCACTTTTTTTTTCATTTGCATATATCATGAATACACACTTCCCTAGGAATTAAATCATACCCATGGATATCCCAATCTTTCTAAATCTATTTTTCACAAACAAGTTGCATTTTTAAAATAAATTTAAATCCTAAATTTTCGTTTTCATAAACCTTTATTTCCACAAAGTTTTTCGCCAAATTATGTGGTTATTTCAAATCATTCCAAGGGTATTACTAAAAACTCGTTAAAATTTGCATCAAAATCTCTAATTTCCATCAATCACTCAAATTTATCAAAGGTTTTATTTTTGCCAACTTTTAACACAAAAATTAAACATGATTTTATACTTTATGCATTTTCAAACAATTAAGTCAATTATGCGAGACTCTATCTTCCATAACCTCATAAAACATCTTGATAAATTTGCAATTTCAAGCAATTAAGTTTAAAATCACAAATCCTATTCATGGTCAAGTAAAAAACAAAGTTATAAATCCTAAAATTTTTAAAAATAAACATGCATGCAAGATACAATTTCTTCCCATCCCCCAAACTTAAATTAAGCATTGTCCCTAATATGTAAAAATAAATAAAAGTAAATAGGAAGAAACATGGTCTACTCTATTGGCGAAAGGTGGTGGTGCTACGCGGCCTCAATGCTTGGGTGGAGGATCGAGAGGGCGGTCTCCCCATTGCTTTGTTTTGTTCAACTTCTTCTTCTTGCTCCTATTTTTGCAATTTTCCATCAATTTCATGAATTTTGCTTTTGGGAGCCAAGCTTGTTTTATCTTGTCAACTTCTCGAGGTTTGTCGATTTCAGATGTTGCCACCGACTTCTTTTGAACAAATTCTCTATTAACCTGTGAAATTTCTATCATGCAAACTAGATTTTTGTTAGGGGGTATCAATGGCTTATGAAAATAAAATTTTTCTTTCTTCTTCCCAACGGAGAAAGAAAACTCCCCCTCTTTGACTTTGATGTTTGCACCTGCAGTTGCTAAGAAAGCTCGACCTAAGAGAATAGCCGAATGATTATCTGTTTCAATGACAACAAAATCAGCAAGAATCTTAATCTTACCAATTTTCACAACCACATTTTTCAAAATACCAAGTGGAGATCGTGTCGTCCCATCAGCAAGAGTTAGTATCATATTGGTTGGTTCTAAAGTACCCGACTCAAGCTTGTCATAAACCGATTTAGGCATGAGACTGACACTTGCTCCTAAATCACACATTGCATTTTCAATCCTAGTTGTGTTTATAAAGCAAGGTATTGAGAAACTACCCGGATCTTTCATTTTAGGAGGTAAATCGGTAGAAAAGATTGTGCTACATTTTTCATCTAATATCACATGTTTACTTTCCTCCATTGTGCGTTTTTTGGTGAAAATTTATTGTTGGTCCAGTTTATTCTTCACTAACATTTGAGGAAAGGGTACAAACCTGAGTGGAGGAATATACTTAGGAGTTTCAATAGATTTTATCTTGGCCGGGTTGGAGTTACCCGGTTCTTGAGATAGATCCGATGTTGGTGTGTTTGCATTGAGAGGAGCCGAAGGCAGTTGTGTCTCCTTTGGTGGTTGTTGTTGCTTTTCTATGCTCAGCATCTTTGGTCCTTGGTATGTCGTACCACTTCTCAAGGTTATGGCATTCGCGTACTCCCTTGGGTTAATGTCAGGTTTGCCCGGAAGCATCCCTTGTTGGCGAGAGGATGAAGATGCTTGTCGTGCTATTTGTGTTTCTAGCATTGAGGTCTTGGTGTCTAAGAACTCAAACTTCTTCTTCAAGTCCCTCAAGGAATCCGAAACATCTGTGTTGGTGTTCCTTTGATATGCTATGAAGTCACTTTGTTGGGTCATCAAGTCTTGTATCATCTTTTTTAGGTTGTTATTTTGGGAGGTTCCTTGGTACAAGTTTTGGTTGGACTGGTATTGGTTAGAATTACCTTGGAATTGGTTGGAGTTGTCATTCTCGGTCCTCCACTTGAAATTCGGATGGTTCCACCTATTGTTAGAATTGTAAGAGTTTGTATTGAAATTATCAGTTTGTCTTACCTTGTTATAGATTGGGTCGTTCCTCTTATCGCCCGGATTATAGAACATGGCGTTAGCTTGTTCTACCTCGTCACCTTCAATAAGGACTTGGCAATCGGTGGTGATATGAGTCGCCTCTCCACATATGCCGCATGAAGCCTTTTTCATTACGGACTTGGCATTTTGCATTTGTGTCATTTGGTGTTGTAAGGCCTCCATTTGTGCTCTCAAGGCGGTCACCTCGTCGACTTTCATGATTCCCGGTGTGATTTGGATTCGTCCTCCTCGCTCAGCCGTCCACTCCCGTTGGTTGATCGCCATATCTTCAATCATTGCCATAGCTTGTGCCGGATCCATTCGTGACATGTTTCCTCCTGCAGCTGAATTTAAATGAGTTTTAGTAGCTATGGTACAACCTCCATAAAAAAATTGAAAAAGCAACCACATGTCAAGGCCATGGTTAGGGCATAAGCGTTGGAGCTCCGCCCATCGATCCCATGCCTCGGTTAGAGATTCCCCCTCGGCTTGCTTGAACGTTGTGATCTTCGTCCGAAAATGTTGGGTTTTGGATGGAGGAAAGTATTTTCCTAGGAATAACTTCTCCATGTCGTCCCATGTTTCGATGTAGTCCCGGTTGATGGTCCTTAGCCACGTTCTCGCATTGTCTCGAAGGGATAGGTGGAAGCATTTGAGTTTAAGGTTGTCTAGATCATCTCCTTCTCGCGCGAAGGTGCAACAATGTTCTTATAAAACCGCCAAATGAGCATGCGAATCTTCATTTAGGGCTCCTCCGAATTAAATCTGGCCCAGTAGGTGGATGAGAGAGGGTTTGATGTTGCGTGGATCTTGGCCATGAGGAATGAAACCAAAGCAGGGGCCTTGTTGACGGTTACGGCCATTTCCGTTGTTGTTGTTGTTGTTGTTGTTGTTGTTGTTCCCATGATGAGATTGTCCGTCATAGTGGGATCCATGTTGGGATTGGTTGTCTTCGTTTTCCATGCTTCGATGTTCTTCTTCTTCTTCTACAATCGTGGAAAAAGGAGTTCTTCCGGTGCTAATAGAATGCTTCAAAAAGAACCAAGATTAGTTACAAAACAAAAAGAAAATATGAAATAAATTTGTAAAGTAAAAACTTAGAATTAAACTATACTCCCCGGCAACGGCGCCATAAATCCCTATTATCTTGTAATCTAGAGACACTACTAGAGTACTGCAAACACCTTCAATTAGAGTGCTATATTAGGGTTTGTAACTACCTTCTTATCTTGCCATTTGTAGACGCTACTAGAGTGCTGCAAACACCTTCAATTGGAGTGTTATATGAGAGTTGCATCTATCCTCTTTTGTTGCCATTTGGAGACACAAATAGAGTGTCTTAAATTGGAGCATTGTATTAGGGTTGCAATAATTCTCTTCTCTTGCCATATGGAGACACCACTAGAGTGACGCAAGCACCTTCAATTGAAGTGTTGTATTAGGGTTGTAGCTACCCTCATCTCTTGTCATCTGGGAACATAGTACTAGTGTGGTGCTAAGACCTTCAACTGAAATGTTGTATTAGGGTTGCAACCACCCTCTCAGCTTGCAATCTGGTGACATTACTAGAGTGCTGCAAAGACCTTCAATAGGATTATTGTATTAGGGTTGCCACTACCCTCTTCTCTTTATATATGGATAGACTGCTAGAGTGTTATAAAGACCTTCAATTAGATGTTGTATTAGAGTTGCTACTACCCTCTTTCCTTGCCAATTTGAGACAGTAGTAGAGTGCTACAAAGACCTTCAATTGGAGTGTTGTATTTTCAACTACTCTCTTCCATTTCCATTTCAAGACGCTACTAAAGCACTACAGATACATTCAATTGGAGTGTTGTAGCAGGGTTGCAACTATCATCTTCTCTTTCCTTTTGGAGACACTATTAGAGTGCTGTAAACACTTTTAATTGGATTGTTATATTAGAGTTGGAACTACCCTCGTTTATTGCATTCTAGGACACTACTAGAGTGCTATAAACACATTCGGTTAGAGTGTTGTATAAGGGTTGTAACCACCCTATTTGCATTCCATTCGGAGACACTACTAGAGTGATGGAAAGACCTTCAATTGAAGTGGTGTATTACAGTTGCAACTACCCTCTTCTCTTATCATATGTTGACACTACTATAGTGCTGCAAAGACTTTTAATTAGAGCATTGTGTTAGGGTTGTAACTACGTACCCTATTCTATTGTCATTTTGAGACACTACTAGAGCGTTGCAAATACCTTCAATTGAGATGTTGTCCCTGGATTTCAACTATCTTCTTCCCTTTCAATTTGGAGATAAAAATATTATGTTTAATCTATTATTTTATTTTTCAAAAATTTAGAAACACACCCAATAAGATTTAAGGAAATAAAACCCTATTGTTATTTTTGAAAGAAAATATAAGAACGGTTTGACCAATTAATTATTAATTTAATAATCCCAAAGAAGTTAAAAGCCCAAGAATATTTTCGTCCACAAAATTTTTTGTACGATTAAAGATGTAGTATTTAATCAAGTTAATTTTCACTAAACCCCTTTATACTTTTAAAAATAAAACTTGACTTCTTAAAATATTAGGAAGCTTCTAATTATTCACAACTAGTTATCCACAGTTTGTCCACAAAAAAATTGTTATTTGACTTGCGTAAATCCTGTAAAATTTCAATTCTATACTATAATCTCATATAACAAATCATATACAAAACACACTTTAAAATTATAACATTCACCGGGACCACTTTGTGTACTTGCAACTTTTACAACTTGCCAAACTAACTGTACTTACTACGGAACCACTTGGTGTACTTTCCTAACTTATAGTTAATGACAGTTTTAAAACCTTATAGAACATTTTAAAATTGAACCACTTCTCAAACTTGTAGTTTTTCAAATTAACCTTGGAAATTATGCAAAATTATTTTTTTTGGATCAAAATTAATTTTTTTGAATCAATTTTTTTTCAAAATTAAAATTAATTTTAATTTTTTTCTTCAATTATTAATATTTATATATGCATCTATATGTTGTAAATTAACACTAAATTTACTGTAAAACATACATATGCAAACTATAGAACTTTAATAATGTAAAATTCTCAAAATGTAAACTATAAAACTAACAGATTCAGACTATAAAATTATAAATTTGAAATCTAAAACACTATAAAACTGAGATAAACACACGACAAACTTCAATACTACAAATTTAAAAGATGTAAATAGTAAAACCAGTAGATGCAAACTATAAAACAACAATACATCAACTATTCACAACTACATTGTTAAACATTAGTAACTGTTCGCAAGCATAAACTCACTATTGAAACATCAATGTTCAAGAGTAGCAAAAAAAAAAAAACAATAACATTCTAAACACAAATTCATACATTCCACATAAGCATACTATTCAACATACAAAAACTTTTACTTCATAACACTTTGTTTAGTATTGTTTAGTATTGTTTGGATGATTTATAATCTTTATCACTATAACAATGAGTTCTTTAGAAATATCATCCTAAAAAAAACAAATAAGGTTATAAAACTATGAACTATATCCTATAAAACACTCTACATAGCTTGTAAAACTGTAAACTATATCCTATAAAATTGTGAACTACGTATTGTAAACCTTTAAACATTAATAATAATAGATACTATAAAATGATGTATATATCATGTAAAACTATGAATTATATCCGACAAAATAATCTACATAACCTTTAAACCTGATTCATATATCCTGTAAATCTATTAAAAAATACTAGAAATTTAAATTAGTAAAATGATGGATCAAAATCAGAGCTAATAATATTTATGAACCCTAATTGTCTACTTCTATAACTAATTCTCAAGCGCACGAACTAATCGCTTAACTACGAACTAACCGTATAGTATAGATCGGGGTGTTAGTCCATAGGGATAGTGTATTAAGAGATCTAATTGCTATGCCAAGTCTAGGTTATCAGTTCTTTTAGTGTTTTGGTTTGGTTGTTTGTTTGATTCATTAAGTTATGTTGGTTCAGTTACAACAGATTGGAATTTGATTGATTAGAAGATTAGAGATGAGGCTTCTAGGGATCAAACACTTTATCATTCAAATGAGTTTAATCTAATTTTGGTTAAGTATACAATTGCATGCAATTCTGTCACCATCCGTATGGTATTACGTAAGCCTGCAAAAGTAAAGTTAATAGGTCACATGTTGTTCTGTCACAATCTGCATGCTACTGGACAAACTGTATAGTTCTGGTTATAACCTCCAATCAAAATCAAACACGGTTTGGCTTGAACCGTACATGCCTTGCACTGGTACCAAATGCAATCTGAAAGTTACTAATCATGTCCTAGTATTAATAACTAGAATGCTGATATAACACCCTAACTAAGTAGGACTAGTAGGGGATGGTACCCTTTCCTGACCCTAAACAATTGCATAAATGATCTATGATAAGTCTCAACTATCAAGAATCGAAGGTTTTAAGTTCATAGTTACATCCTTCCTATATTCCTTACGTGGTTGTAACAATTGAGAATACCCCACTATTGGTTTATCGAACGCAATATTCGTGTGTAGATCAATAATACCAATAGGTCTTTACTTGTAATTCGGACCCCAAGAGATCAATTGTTACTAGAGGTGCACAAAAAATTCAAGATTCGTAATTCGATTCGAATTCAATTCGAAAAAGTTCGAAAAAAATTCGATTCGAAAGTAATTTGATTTGAAATTAATTTAAACCAGTTCGATTCAAAATTATTTCAATTTCAAATTTCAACCATGGCAGGTTCGTTCGAAATTGGTTCACGACTCTTTTGGGTTCGAATCTCCGAGTAATATACACCATCCATTTAATTTACGATGAACAAAATAGCTTCCCGATTCTTTCCCTCTGGCTCTCACTCTCACTCTTTAAACCTAGCCGACTTCACCTCTCCTCTCGCTCTCCTTCTCGCTCCTTCCTGCCGCACCTCCCAGGGGAACTCCGGTGAACTCCGTTGCTTCAATTCATTTGCTTTTTTTGAGTTGTCCGGAAAAGAGTAGAGATCGAAAGACAGCACGAGAGGTGAGGCACGCCAGTGGAGAAGAATTTACCTCCGCCATTTCTCTTGCCGTCGCCTCTCCTCCACCTTCAAATGGAGCTCCTTCAGTAAGTGTTGCTCTTATGACAAAATTTGATCGAAGTTGGTAATCTCAGATTTGAGTTTTTTTTCTCTCTTGTGATCTTAAAGGAAGAGGGCACTGAGAACAATTTGGAGAAAATAAAGAAGCAGGGACCCCTAATGTCACCTATGAGCAGCAGTTCTGTACCAGCAGTCCAGCACTGATATAAATTGGTTAGTAGTATTTATTTTCCCTTAAATTTGCTTTTCCAGCACTGATATAACTAGGCACTATACCAGCAGTTCTGTACTGACCTTGTTTAGCATTTGGATACCACCTGTGAGCAATACCAGACCAATTCATACTTGTCTCAAAAACAGTTTCTTGTTTTTCAATTTTAAGTTAGTGTTATTTTAAAAATTTGTGAAAGTTATGTTTAGTTGGGTAGATAAACTCCTTATTTTAAAAACATTTATATTTCTATTTAATACATTAATGTCAGTCTTTCACTGGAAAGTTTTCTATCCGAAGCTAACCATATTTTAAATATAAATTTAGCCCGTTATAAGATTGACGTCTGACAGCGCATCAGCACTCGGAGTTCACCAGGTTGCTCTCTTTGGTAACCACTCAAATCAGTACAATATCTCCTTCAGGGACCTTTTCTCAAGCGATACGAGACGGTACCACATCCAATTCATTTATATATGTTCACCATGTCGCTGTCCTTATGTTCAGCTGTTTTTTGTCATTTAATTTTATATTCCTTGAGTAATTTAATTGTTTTTAAATACTTTACAGATTGGCCCTTTGAGATGCTGGCCAGGTGGCTTGTAAATTTATCGTTCCAGTTCCTCATGTCAAGCAAGTGAAGGTTTCCTTCTGTTTCAGTAGGCTACATTGAACAAAATCTTGTACCAGGTTGGCATGTTTAAAATTTCATACAATTTAAGCTTACATAAGTATTATTTTATATATTACAACTATTTTATTTTCCAAATACAGCTATCTAGTACAGCGGGGCAGACTCATTAGATATGAAAAATTTAGAATTAAGGCTGTAGTGTTACTCTCTTTTAATAGAATTAGACTTGAATTATCAATATGAGATCTTTTTATGCAAGTAATTTGTACCAGTACAGGTACTGCACTACTACAGTACATGCCATTTGAGACAGCCAGGACTAGCAAAATATTTCATTAAAAAATATTTTTATTTGTTGCTGGCTTGCTGCAGTACATGCCATTTGAGACAGCCATTTGAATTGCTGAAGAGAGATCCGAGGAAGCGGAGGCACGAGCAAAAGAGCTTGAGAAACAAGTAATATACTTTTTTTTTGTCTATTGCTAGTTATAGATGAGTTAATAAACATTAAATTGTTATGATTCTCAGCAATATACAAATCTGAACTGTAACATTAACAAAATCTTTTGCTGTTTTATAGGATGTCGCGGGCTGAATCTTCTCGTACTCCCACTAATGAGGTGGAAGAAGATGAAGCTATAGATATCGACAGCTGCAGTGAGAAAAGCCTCAAAAATATTGATTTAGACTGTCCTTTGCACAAAATACTAATGAAGAAGATGATCATTCTGTTGGTGGTTTAATTTTCAGGTGGCAATGTGACAGTAAGCAATGTGATCGTTATGTTGGTTGTTGAGTATTAATTTAGGGATTGTTTAGTATCAATTTGTGATTGTTTTGTTTGTTTTGTTGATTTAGAGACATGATTTTTATTTAGGATAATATTTGAGTTTGTAATAATTATAAATCTGTAGTGATTGTTCTATTGATATTTAGATTGTACTTTGTTTGTTTCGAAAAATATTTGTGTAAGCATTTAATTAAATTGTTGCATAGATCTAGAAAAGTAATTTTGAATTGCCTCAAGAAAAGCATATGAATAAAAATATGCAGCCTAGTTTAACTGAATTTCAAATCTGCACTGAATTTCGAATCTGTTTCAATTTAACTGAATTTCGAACATGCCTCAATTTCGAACTGCATTTCGAATCTGCCTCAATTTCAAACCATCTGTGTTCAATTTTGAATTGCTCTCCATTTCGAACTAATTTCGAACTAAATCGAACTAGTTTGAATTATACCGAACCAAATTCGAACTGGCCTTTCAGGTTCGAAATCTATTTCAATTTCTAATTGGGTTTGATTCAAAATTATTTCGAATTCGAATTCAAACTAGGACAGATTTGATTTGGTTCGATTCGTTTGCAGCCCTAATTGTTACGTCTATTTCTCTTATAGGATCTATGATAACTATACCCTATTCCTACTGGTCAACCCTATACGCTTGCCATGGAGCGTACGTCTCTATGCTGTCAAGGTTACACGCACCAAAATAGGTAGTGATATAATGAATAAAAATCAAGTAAAATTAAGATCAAGTGCAAATGATAAATATAAATAAAACCATTCGATTAATTGATATAAATTCAATATTACATGTCTTCACCCTAGAAAATGGTTGCTTAGCCGCTCATGGTAGGTTCAATAATAAAAAAAGAGAAAAGACATGAAGAAAGAGAACAAAGAAGAAGGTAGATGAAAGGTTGACACTTATGCTATCTTCTTCATGCATGTTGTCTTCAGTTGCTGCCTCTTTTTTCTCTCCTTGTGAAGACTTTGCTAGTTTACAAGTCAGTGCTCTGTAAATTGCATAGCCTTCCTTAAGAGAAACCCTAGATCTAATCTATCCTAATATACATGAAAAATGACATTCTCTGGTCTAAAATGATGGGTTGTGCTTCCAGATACCGATTGGTATTCAATTGGCTTATATAGGCCATAAATCCTGACCTAAGAGTCGTAACCACTGTTCTGTCAGTTATTATGTGCAGGTGCCTGAATCGCATGTGGTTCACTACTCGGTCGCATGCGGATGAGGGCATTCATAACCCCGGGCTGGTCTCTAACTTTGTGTTTGATTTGGTGTGTTTTCTTCTGTTTTTAGTTTGAATAATATTAATATCCTGCAATTCTCTAAAATCAAGTAAAACAGCAAAATAAATTTGATTCTTAGTAAAATTGATAAAAATAATTTGATAAATGGCCATTTTTTAGGTTAAGTGATATGATAAATAACGACTTATTTTACTCCTATCATAAAAACTGTTAACTAGATCCTACAAATATTGCATATATGTTGTAAACTATTGCATATATATCATGTGAAATTGTTAAACAGATCCAGTAAAATAAAGAAAAGCAATACAATGCATAGCTTATATAAAATATATGATATATCATGTAAAACTATGAAACATATCCTGAAAAATACTCTACAATAATTTAAAACCTAACTGACTGATCCAATAAAATAATGTATAGAACCTGTCAACTAATTACATGCATCCTAAAAATTTAAATCCGTAAATAACTCACTCAATTTAAATTTCACCGCTACCCTATAACCCAAATTACAAATGATAAAGATCAAAGATGATTCATCGTGTTTCTTCTTTAAAAGTAAAATCGAATACTGTAAAACAAAATATCGAATCCTATAAATTCTTAAATCAAAAAATTTAAAACAGTGACATTACAAAAATGATATATGTAATTTTGAATTCAAATACCAAATTTAAAATAAAAAATTCAAATCAGACACTAAAATAATGTGAGATCCGATATTACTCACACAGCGGAGTTGAGCACGAGGCATCGCATAGAGAAATGACATCAATAGTTATTGTTGTCGATCTCGAGAACTCAGTGGAGAGAGCGATAGGAAAAGAGAGATCGACAGAGAGAGAGACTGTCGCGGTCATCGCCAAAATTTGAATAGAGAATCAAAGCGAGGAGATCATTCAAAAGGTATCCATAGACCAAACTAGAGAGATAAACCTAGAGATCGTTGTTCAATCACCATTTCTCTTCCTCTCTACGTAGATCAATATAGGTTGAAAAAAGAGAATCAAATTAACAGGAGACTATTTTAGAAAGATTATAATTGTATGGTATGTGGGGAAAGAGACGATCGTAAAGGAAGATGTAATACACAAAATTTGGGAAGGTTTTGAATTTCCGTTGAAATGTGGGAACTGAGTCTGTTAAAATCAGTTAAACGGAAGTAGATAAGGGTTGTGGACCATAGTTTGGAAACTCGACCAAGTCAACTTGGTATCAGGCGGGACTGAGCCAAGTTTCACCCGAGTCTCGCGCCCGTGCGAGTTTTTACCAAAGCTCGGATGAACAGTGCTTGACTCGACCAAGTTATCTGATTTTCCGGCCAAGTGAAGCCGAGTTACATCGATTTACACCGAGTCAAGTTGAGTCAACTGAGTTTTACTCCGAGTTGAGCCAATTGAAAGAAAAAATGACAGATTTGCACTAACCTCGACCGAGTCTCAGCTGGCTTTGATGTCATAGGGTGACTTGGACTGTATGGAGTCTTGAAGAAAGGCTAAGCAAGGAGGTATTTTTGATTGAAGAACAATGTAATAGGTGGAGAGCAAAGGGAGACGGGTAGAAGAGCAGCCCCGTACAAGTAATTTCTAGCCATTTCTGTGGATACTGGTAAGGTGGAGAAGAGTTGTCAGACAAGAGAAGGAAAGTTTCTGTTAGAACCCTGATCTGTTCAGTATTTACAAAAAAAAAAGGGAGTGGAATTCAAGAGGCATTTAATTAGGCTGAAGATGAAGGGATGGGATATAAGTAGTTTACGAATTCTAGTATTAAAATATAATCTAAAGCATAGATCTTTTGTTCAATTAATACAAGCACCTACGAGATTTTCATCAAAAAAAAAAAGATAATTGAGAATGCAATTCTCGTCAATAAATTCATCAGATAAGAGAATTAATATTCTAATATCAAACAAAAAAAAAATTAACATTCTAAATCGAAGCAAGGTGGAGAAAGTTGTTGTAGAAAATTATATAATCTAGTGCTATGTTCTAGTCTTATTGGTATGTTCAGATCAGAAAATAAGAAAATTACTTATGTTTTTTTTTTAATTTGTTGTTGCATTAATATTAAATATTATGGTTTATATTTACAAAATTATACTTATATTTTATTTCAGTTTGTTACAAAATTGTACAACAATATCCCCAGTCATATTTTAATACAAAGGACGATGAGATAATCCAACCAGCTCTGTATAGCTTCGGGCAATAAAAAATATGTTCTATTTATATTGCTTGTATTATATTATATAATTAGTGAATTATTTGAGTGTAATATTTTGTCATAACATAGTTTTTTTTTACAAATTATTTTTACTAATTTTTTCCTACTTTTTGGCTACAAAACAACTTTTAGCCAAAAAAATCTGAGTTATCGATGCGATTCTTCCAATTTCAGCTGATTCTGATTCCACGGTCAAGAACCCAATTTCGATTCTGATTCCAAGTTTCAGAACCATGCTGTGGAAAAAATATGGACAAAAGGCTGTGGATAAAATATTTTGTCCACAGACACCATTTGTCCACAGATTTAATTTGCGCGAATACTGTAAAACTACTTCTACATGTTGTAAAATTATACAATAAATTACATAAAATATATCAGCTGATCACAAAACATCCAGCAACTATTTGAAGTAGTCTCATGATAGTTAGAAACAAATTTCAACTTGCACAAGGACAAAAAAATATACTTTCAAACTGTACTTTTGGAAATTGCAGTTATAAGAAGTTATTGGCAGTTAATGTTAATTATTAGCATTTATTTTGATAAAATAAAAACGTGATAAAAAGGCAAAATTAAATTTTCCAATTAATTTTTAAATTTTTTTTCTCGATTTAATAAACACACAAATAAATCATCAAAATAATAAATACTGTAAAATTAATCACTTTAACTATAAAAATAAAATGTACAAACTATTTACAGACATGCAAAATTCACATATGAAAATGATAAAATAAAATGTTGAAAAATATTAATTTTCAATACTGTAAAAATATAAAGTCAAACTATGAAATCAAAAAGTAAAAACTATAAAATTACAGAATTGTAAAATTAACATATTAAATAAAATTTAAAAAATATTAATTTTTAATACTGTAAAATTGTAAACTTAAATTGTGAAAATAAAAAGTAAAAATTATAAATTCATAATAATGTAAAATTAGCAGATAAAAACTATTAAATACAATTTAAAAAATATAAAAGCAGATGGATAATTATGTTAATTTCTACATCAATTCAATCAGATCTTAACATCTTTTTTTCAATGGTCTTTTTCAGGGGAGCTGGAACCTCTCATGCCATCCAGCAGGTACTATGATCTATGTCAATTCAATCAAAGCATTCCTGGACTTTTTTTATTCATAGAAATATAAAAAATGTTGATTGTTTTTTAATTCATGGAATACCATATTGATTGCTTTTTTGTTCCACCCATTGAAGGGACCGAATTTTTGGTTGGATCCCTTTAGCTACAACAGTGATCCGAAAATATTCTGTATAATTTATTGTGTTTTATATTAAAAATCTCTAATAGTAATTAATATATATTAAAAGATAATATTTTTATTATTATTATTTCCATTTGTTGACAAGAAATAAATTTCTACATATAAATTAAATTAGAAAATAATAATGAAAATAAATTGATATGAACTTTGAAAAGGAGATATATATGAATACATAGCCTCACTCTAACTTCACTACAATATAATATGTGTAATTGTGTGTTCCTTCTTTCGCTCTCTTTTTAATTGTTGACTCTTTCTTTACAGGGGCAACAAAGTTCTATTAACATGACTCATGAGGAAATAAAAGGAATGAGTAAAGTTTGGGTGCTATGGATAGCATAGAGGGTCACCGTGCTATGATACTCCAAATGATATGGTGCAAAGTTTCAGTACAATAAAATGTACCTTTTAAATCTTTAACACGCGTTTGAGTTGAATTGCAAGTATACAATTCTATCAAAGTAGTATTTTAGGTATCGATCCACAGGGAGTACGATAAAAACTTAATTTAAACTTTAGTAATAAATTTCAGAAAATAAAATAAAGTGCAATAAAAGTAAATTTGGGGGGGGGGGTTTGTTCTAACAATTCCTAAATTTGGGTTCAATACCCGAATAGAGAGTTTAAAACAATAAAAGTAAATGAATGAATGAAAGATTGGTTTGCTTTCTAGATGAGAAGATCTAGGGGTATTCGGTCTACAATCCCTTGATAACTCTATTAATTCGGTATTTGTTTGAATTCATGTATGATTTGACGAGGTTTCTAACCTAATATGTTATTAAGGGTTACTTTCGTAAATTAATAACGTGCCTAGGTAATTCGGACTTCTCGATTAGGTTCCTCACCCTAGCTACCTAGACCCATTGAGCGCTTGTAGTCTCTCTTCTCCTCAAATATTGGTACTTCGCAATTAAGTCCATCATACCAATACCCGATTCGAATTGAGATGTCCTAATTAGGGTTTGGCTTCTCGATTAGGTTCCTCACCAAGTTCCTAACCTTAATTTCTATAGTTCCGGCTTAGATTAAATTGGTTACAATCTTAACCTAAACCTAGGGTATTTGCATTCATAATTTGGTACTATCCTATTGATCACAATCAATTTTGGTTCTTTCGAATCCAAAACGGGATACTACAATTCAAGTACTAATTATGTAATTAACACAAATGATTAAATCACAGAAATTAACATCAAATCTCATAAAACAATCATAATAAAAACAAATAACCGAATAAAATAGAATTAAACAAGTTCATGCATTGACCTAAACCCCTAGAGAAAGAACTACTCCCTTATGGAGAGATCAATTACAAAATTTGGCAAAGTAAGAAGAAATGAAATAAAGGAAGTAATTACACCCTTTGACAAATCAAAAACTTCTATCTTGCCGACTTCTTGCTCAGGAAACCCTTCTTCTCCTTGCTTGAAAGCTTTCCTTTCTCCAGAATTTATCGCTAAGTGTGTAGAGAGAGAATGAGAAGGGAAGAGATAATGGATGGGATGAGATGAGATCCCTTCTTTTATAGCCAAGGATCATGTCCAATTCAAAGCCTAGAAAGTGGAGTTAGTGGGTGCTATATTTGGATTGTTTCTCAGGATTCCTTGTCCATATTTAACTGCAATACACGTCCATGAAGTGCCCAAAATAGAAAAACTGTCAAAACCGTGCAATTTTGGCTTTCTGCGGGTCTAGTGCGGATATCCAATCCGCACTGCGGGTTGTTTGATCCGCACTGGCTCTAAGTTTCCTTATTTAGCTCCTGCGAATTAGTTGAATGCGGATAGAAGTGCGGATTGCTGACCCGCACTGCAGGTTAAAATTGCTTCTCTGAAGTCTCTGAAATCGGCTAAGTGTTGAGTGCGGCTTGGCTCATCCGGACTGCGGGTTGGTGTTAATCCGCACTACGCTCGGACTTTTTTCTGTGCAATGCTTGGATGTTGGAAATGCGGCTAAGTACTCAGTGCGGCTTGTCCTATCCGCACTGTGGGTAGATTGATCCGCACTGAGGGATATTTTCGCCATTTTTCATCATTTTCTACAATGAAAAAACCAAACAACTGAAGTAACTTGATTCTAAGTGTATTTAAATCACTTTGTATTAAAAATACATGATATTTAAGGTTGTTTTACGATAAAATCTAGATCGATTGTGTATATAATTTATGCTTATCATGCTACGGCTCAATATTCGAGTTTTCAAAATCCAAACGGTCGATCCAAACTGTTCATCTTGTTCTCCATATTAATATGTGTTTGGAGACCAAATTTTACATTTTTTGAAAATTTTTTACTATTTTTTTAGATAGGTAGAAAATCAAATATCTTAATGGTGAAGAATTTTTTAGATCAAGTGATTTTCTACCTATCTTAAAAAATACTAAATAAATTTTCAAAAAATGTAAAATTTGGTCTCCAAACACATATTAATATGGAGAACAAAATGAACGATTCGGATCAACCGTTTAAATTTTGAAAACTTGAATATTGAGCCGTAGCACAGTGGCCCTCTATGCTATCCATAGCACTCAAGCCTTTACTCAAAATGAACCAAATCTTCCCGCATATGGGGATTTTCCTGCCCATCATTGAATTTAGCCAATCTTTGCTTGACACATAGCATCTCTCTTTCATTTCATTAATGAGAATCTTTATTCAATTAATGTATTATGTATGAATTAAGAAAATAACTTTTCAAACTAATGAGTATCATTTCTTTTCTGTTTTTCTGTCATTCACCTTCCATTTCAGATTTTTTTTTTAGTAAAATACAAAGATCTAATTAATATATTAATTCTTATTTGTTTTATTCATAGAAAATATATCTGCATGTCTTTTAATATCTTATAGAAAATATATCTACATGTTTTGTTTCCAATTTATCAATCATAAGATGAAAATTATTAAATCAAAATTTTACTTTATGTTGGCGGATTTTACAAATAACATATTATTATTAAAAAAAATTATGCAATTTCTTTTGTTAAAAATTACAAATAAAAATATAAAAAAATTAATAAATAATAATTCAGTACAAGTTTCAATTAAAATTAAGGTACCATATTATTTTTTTGGAGATAAAGGTGTTGCAATGGTGATTCTTACATTAGATAGATTTTCAATTTTTCAGCATTTTGTAGGTTTTTGTAAGTATGGAAGTTCATAACTTGAGCTGCTATTTTAAAGTTTTTTCATTTATTTTTTATTATTTATATCATCTATTCGGTTTACTTTATTCTTTTTTTTTTCCTAAAAATTTGGTGGAATCAAAGTGATAAGTCACCTGACCAACTTTCATAATTTTTGTTTTCATTCTATAAGTTTTATTTCAAAACCTGAAATGTTTAAACAATCCCTTCTACGAATGAAGCAAACAAGGATTATATTTCTTTTATATATATAAAAATATTTTTCTGAAATGAAATTAAGGTGAAGTCACGGAAAAACAGAAAAGAAAAATACTTAGCTTGGTAAGTAATTTTGTTAATCTATCTATAATATATTTATTGAATACAAAGATTCATTAATAAATGACATAAAAGATAAATGCCATGTGTCAAGCTAAGAATGGCTAAACTCAATGGTGGGCAGAATTTCACCAAACTTAATTATTAGTTCAACTTAACTTTTCCTTTTTTTTTTTTTTTTGACAGTAATGGAGTGCACTTTTTCACAAGCAGTGTAGCAGCTTAACTAACTGTTTATTTTCCTGTTCGTAGTGCAATAGTTGAGGTCCAGTTTATGGAGCATTGGATTGTCTTATGGCCTAATGGGAGTGTTCAGCAACCCTCCTTAAGGGGGGGTGAGGATTAAAAGTTTAATTCTTGCTAAGGAGCTCTTGTTCGGTAAATTGGTAAGATTAAGAATGAAGATTTAGCAAGAGTAAAATATATGTTGTACTATGTAATGACCTAAATACCCTCTCACATATTTTTGTCATTTAAAGTTACAAATAATTTTTATTCTGTACAACAGCTTACAAATAATACTCAGCAAATTCATACTTCATCAGTAACTAGCCATACTTGATTGAGATAAGCGAAAACACATTGTTGCAGAAGGCATCTTCTTTAATTAATCATTCATTTTCTATTTTTTTTAATTGTTACTATCAAAATTGTGTTAGTACATCTCTTAAAAAAAGAAAAGAAAAAACATAACCATTATTGCTGGTACGGTGAAGTTATGAACTGGTTCATACCTGTGGTACATGCTTGTTTTATTTAGCCAATGCATTTAACTTTATGAATAAAAAACTGGGTACAATAGATGTCAAAAACAAAATTAGCAGCAGCTACTAAGCGTAGAGAAAAAAAAAAAGGAAAAAAAAAAGAAAGGAAAAAAGGGGACTCTCATCCCTCGGTACCATGTACCGGTCTCCTCCAATAACCCTTTAAAAAATTTTATCATAAACACCCTTGTATAAAAAAATTAGAACATTCTTCTAAACCTCCACCGAATCAGGAAGCCTATATTACACCTAAAAAAAAATTAGTCGGCACTTCTTGAAAATGAAGGCAGAGGCTCACCTTCATGCGGTCTCAGAATAGCAAGCATGCCAGACATGGCAAGCAGCTTGCAATAATGCATGTGGAGGTGAATAAAAACTCATAAGAGATATAGAGACCATTCTTATCAACCATCTCAACAATTTCAACCACCACCATCTCAGTTGTTTTCACCGGTACCGTCGTCAACTTAACTCGTTTCTTACCAAAGAAAAATACCCATCAAGATGGATGTCAATAGAAAGAGCATCTTGAAACGAAGCTATCTACAGCGCAAGATTCACGATTTTTTCGTTGTAGAACCGGCGATTTTGGTTGGAGATAGAAGAACGTTTCATTTCTTTGCCTCGGGCTCTGAGCTGCTTTCTCAGAGAGAGAGAATAGAAAAATTAAAGAAAAGGACAGCTCCTTAAGGAGTGCTCCGAATTAAGGGTAAAATCGTCCAGAAAAGGCTTAAAAATCCTTCTAAGGAAGCTCTAAGGAGCCTTTTTTCTTAAGGAAGGGGGGAGGGTGGATTAAGAATTGGGAACTAAGGAGGAATGTAAATCCGGTCTAAGGAGAGTGTGTTCAGCGGGATTAATCCAGATTAAGAGGTAAAGGAGGCTTAAGGAGATGTGCTGAACAGGTACAATGGGATTTCATTATGAGTGATTGTTATACTTCATTGGAACAATCTGTGCTTAAGGAAAAACTAACTTCAATATTTTCTTGTGAATTCTCTGTATGTGTACAGAAACATAGATCAAGGCCATATGATCAACAGCATTGAGCAATTGAAGCTGCCGTTGAATGTTTAATCCACTTGAACACAAACAGCATGGTGCATACAATATTTTTAATGAAATTACAGTCATTGTCTTTAATTTCTTTCTGCACTAGGAATTAATCCTTTGTTGTTTTTTTGGACAATCAGATGAAAATGTTGGAGAACCAGCTGGAGATTCTTAGTCTCAGAGACAGAGCCAGAGCCAGTACCAGTGCCTTTCAACATTGTACTAACCAGGTAATATCTCACTTTCCGGGCAGAACTAGAAAATTTAGATAGGAGGGGCTGAACCTGAAACATAAGCTGAATAATATAAATATTTGGTCACTGGGATTTTAACCCAATTCTCCACAACCATCAAGTGCAATTCTAACCACTAGGCTACAAGCAAACACTTGACAGTTTATAAAGCGGGCTAAACTGTATAGAGACTTGAGAAGAAAAAAAAAACCATACTTTCTTAAGAAAATTAAAATCAAGGGGGTGGCTTAGCACCCCTGGCCAACCTTTTGGTACGATCCACCCCTGCCTGAACAACTAGTATGTACTGGCAGGAAACCTGCTGGTCTTAGTCTGAAACTATCCCTTTAACCAGTACAATTACCACTACCAGATTTTGGTGAAGCCAGATTTTGGTGAAGTTTGTATGACCAGTCAATTTGGAGCTCTCAATATATTAATTAATCATTTGACACTTTTAGTATCTAGTTTGTATGCATATAATATAGCATTATACATAAATTGAGACTATATTTTGTTAGTAAAGACTACATCCTACTGTTGATAGAAAATCACACCATGGAACCAACTTAATTTCATTCTAATTTTGTGCACATAATAAATCTGACTTCTAATTGTAATACCAGGTGGCGATGAACCATCCGGGACCCCTAAATGGCAATATGATGAACCAGGGAACAAACTTGCTTCAGCCAAACATGTACTTATTTTTGCATTTGTTTCCTTCTTTCTTTCTTTTATTTACAAAACAAGTAGTTCGAAAATATGGCAAAATTATCCACCTCCCTTTCCTCCTTGCTTCACCATGCATAATAACAGAGAATCAAGGGGGTGCTTCAGGTGTTTTTTCTTGGCTGACGGGTGTCAGTATTGTTATGTAGTGTTGGGTTGCTGGGGGGTGGGGCATAACTGAACATTTTTGGTATTATAATTGTTATTATTACACATCATGTAATTATGAATAAATGTGTGATTGTGCCTAATTGTAGCGTACCAACTGTACAAACAAACTGTGATAAAATGCCCACAAATGCTTGTAACATGCGCCTGAAATATATATATATATATATACTAGTATCGTACCCGTGTGTTGCGACGGGGGCATATTAAAAAATTATATATTTTCATAAAAATGCCCACATTACTTGAATGGTTCAACATACATAAACCAATCCTCATTACATGGCTTAAACTCTACTCATGTGTTTTTCCCCAAGCTACTACCCCTCCAGACAATATCTAGCAAAAATATATACATACAAAAACACATATACAAGGGCAATGTAGGAAAACAGATAAAAGTACATACTATAAATTAAAAAAAATTACAGATGACATATCCAAAAACCACAGATAGCAGCAAAGCTGATTATGTACCAGTACCAATACCGTAGCATTTTCAGAGGGCACCAAAGTCAGTTCAGTACCAGTGGCAATACCAGTAGCTGTACCAGCTGACACAAAAGCTGAAGTGTACCAAGTTACTTGCATCTCATAGCATATACACATTGATAATTAAATGGTAATAAAATATGTCAAGTCAATTAATGAAATCAATTTTGGCATGTTGCTACACATGCTTATTGATTCTAGCTGATGTCGTAGCTGGTAAATTCATCAAAAGGAAAAAGAAAAGAAAAAGAAAAAGAAAAACGCCACACCATTCTGTAGTTGCAATTTTTGTTTCAAGGCTTCAAGGCGAATTCTTAACTCGTTATTCCTGCTAACAAGGCCCATTGATTCTCTCTGCTCAGTATATAAAACATTAACACAGTAACAGAACTATTGTATGTAAAATTTTCATCCCAGTATATCATTTTAATTATTTGAAATTTTAATAACGGAAATTAATAAACAACAAACTAACCTGTAGAAGAGTGAGCTTAGCAGACAAATTTGAATTCTCTGTTTTGTGCTATAATTCCCTAACATATCTCATCCTTTCCTCCTTGGACTGTGTAGCCGATTGCTTATTTGCCAGTATACTGTATATTATCAGGGATTTAAATTAATTAATTTCCATTGTAAAACATACATTATGATGATAATATATACTAATTACACAAAAATCACATCTTGACACATTTCGGATCATCCAAATCCAACTCAGCAAGCTTCTCATTGGCCATAATAATCTTGGTTTCATCCTGAGTGAACACCTGATCTCTGAGTTCCAAATCGAGTGCCTGTTTGGCACATGATTTCTGATTGCACGCTGGTAGCAATGCCTCATTGGAGTTCAGCTTACAATTCAGCTTATCGGTAGAAATGCCTCATTGTCATAAATGAGAGTAGTGTCTACTGTGCATCTGTAAAAGGATTTAGTCTAATTTTGAGTTTTGACCTGGTTTCTATTATGATTTATGAGTGTGTACTAACTCGAGTGTTTAACTTGATGTATGACCTATAACCTATGTATGATGTATGCAGACACAACATAAAATATCAAGAGAATCAAGGTTTTGTTTATTTATTTTTCATATCACATGAGCTTTCTGTCAATAATTTTGGCAAGGTATTTTACAAGAATGACCTCATATTGTATTCTTGTCAAATTAAGGACAGTTGAACCTTTCTCTTTTCTTTGAGAATCATGAGGCACTCATGAGATGAACTCATATGGTCATTGTGCCTTATCTCAATTATTTACTTCGACACCCTTGATTTATTTTTATTTACAAAACAGTGATTGTGATAACTTTCTTTTAAGAATTTCCATCTTATGAGCATTGCTTGCTCAAAGATTTCAATTATTTCATATGAGACAATGGAGGTTATCATTTGATACTCAAACCTCCTACTGTCCTGCATACTTACACTTAAAACCCTTTTATTTTCTTATTTTACTATTTTATTATGAAGAAAAAATTATTTAATCAAGGGGAACTCATATAGTACTTTAATTTAATCAATTTTATTTGTTGTACTGGTACTTCGCAAAATACATGCTATGCACCCATGAGCCACAAATAAACATAAACAAGAGGATTCATTCGGATAATACCTGGTTCCTCCAAGATTGAAGGTAGTAATTTCTTGAACCATTCAAACTGAGCGCCAAGGGAGTAATTCATCCAGGACACCTCAATTCCCATGTTTTCAAAGAAGGGATTGTTCAGTGTTGTGGTACCACTGACAGCAAATTTCACACCACGCAGGAAGTTCTCTGTGCTCTCTCTTGAGCAATATGGCACGATTATGGCAACCCATATGCTTCCGCTAATTAATAAAATTTATAAACCAGTCAATCTCTTTGTTATAACAGAGCTACAATATGTTTTTCCTAATTCATTTTCTTAGGGAATTTCCAATGGGGCCCACTCATCTAAATTAAATTTGGCATAGCTAGATTCTGGGCTAATTTATTTTATTTTTTATTATTCATTTAACTAAACTCCATGAAATTTTCTTAGGAATTATTCCAGTGATCCAATTGCATATTACATTTCCTTGAGTACCTGGCAACGTAATTCAATTTATATGTGTGAGGTACTTGTTAGTTGACTAATTTTATCCCTAAATTGATAAGAAACAACTCAGAGTACAAGGAAGAAACTTAATTATGAGTAAAGTGCACAAACCAATGACATCGAGAATTAACCGTCCATAATGCTACATGATTATATCTATTCTGCAAGATATCTCAAACCATTATTGTGTCATGTACTTGCCATTTTCTACAACACCCGATTCAATTTCAGTAAAATAAGTTCTGAACGGACTCTTGCTATCAGTGTCCGTCTCTTGAGGTGGGCCCCACTCAACCCATTTACCATTCAACTTAGCAATTATAGGTGCCGGGGAGTGAAGGGGAGTCGGGGACATGCTACAAAAAAATTTCATTGGGAAGAAGGGTCGGCAGTTTCACTAGGAGGAAAAATTTACGAAAAACCTTTTTTTGGTCGTGAATGTTTGATCGGAGAGCCACGGAGAGAACATGCTGGGGTAGAGAGAGAACAGCAATTAGCAGCGATTAGGGTTCTCTTTTTCACTGGGAAGAATAGAGAATAATCGAGAGAGATGGCCATCACTACCACTGACCTTGTTAGCAAGAGTATTACTGTCGAGACTGAGGGGACTCCGATGGAGAAGGAACCACCAAATCCGAATCCGAGCTTCTACCCTCTCTCGACCCCTCTGACGACAAGTGCGAGGCCATGATGCGGCGGTACGGCAAGTCGGCGTCGACGCATCACGTCCTGACTTCTGGCTGCAGCACTCTTCTCTCTCCATCTCTCTCTCCTTTGATAGTTAAGAAAGGGTCTCCGATTAGTTTTTTATTTCTTTGGGAAGAAAGGGTCGGGGAGGGGACGGCTCGGGATATTTTTTTTTTACGGATCAGTGATAAAAAATTTTGGATCTATGTGACAATATGTATAACAATACGTATGGCGGATATAATTTTTATTAAATTTAGACTTTTATATAAATAAGAGCTGTATTTAATCAAAAGAATGCAGATTATTTGTTTAAATGGTTCAGATTCAAATCCGAATTATATTGAATAAATTTCAGCCGCACGACTTTCTATCATTCAAAGTAATTTAAGGTGCATAATATAGAGAAGAGATATGCCAATGAGCCCCTTTTGAAAACTCTTTTCATCATACTTAAATTTAACACTATATCCCTTTGGGAAAAACTCGTGAGTCCTTGATATGCTGGATACTTGTGCCACATTGCATGAACCAGTACCAGCATTGCATCTACTAGATATGACAATCACAATGCTAGTAAATAAAATTAGATTATGACTTGTTCTAACAACAGATGTTTATTGAATGGTGTGTTACATAGGGATTTGGGTAGCAACTCTGACCCAGTCTCTGATGACCTCCTAATGGCAGTGCCGCCAGGGCCTGATGACCAATCATTTTTCTTCTAGATATTATTATTTCCCACTAATAAGCTACTTAGGAAATGCATGTCATCGTTGTTGGAGAATATATTGAGATACTTAATTGGTACAAAAGGAGCATGTATAATAAATTAATATAAATTAATAAGATTGTATCATTGTTATGGTTCTTTTAGATATTTTCAACAGTGCATCAAAATATTAATGCAATCATATTTTAGTATGTTTACTAAGTGGGCTTGGTAATCCTAATTCACAAATTTATTGGATTTACTTCAAACAACAAATTTATAATGTTAAAAGTTCAAATTGATCTACTTCACGAGTAATGTGTGAACATGCAAAATTTTAAGAATTTCAAATTTATTTAATACAAACTCAAGAGGTAAAAAAATAATAAAAAACCACCTGATCAAGTGTGCCATGTGGCTTCGTTGTTTGATGTCAATGAGAAGTGGTTTCAAGTTAAGCTAAACAAATAACCTGATGATGAGCTTAAAAACACCCAAGTGTAAATAAATGATGAGCCTAATAACTCACATTCCAATTGGACAACTACGTACCATGAAGGGTGCACGTAGGGGTGTCAACGGGTACGGTACGGGTCGGGTGGAGGCATTTTCATACCCGTATCCGTTATGATAACGAAAAAAAATCTTTACCCTTACCCGTATTTTCGAATACGGTACGGGTCGGGTAAACGGATAAAAAAGTGTCATTAACATTTTAATTTGTGTTTTCGATAAAATAATTTTTAAAATAAGAAAAAATAATAATGAATACAACTAATTTGTATTATGAAAATTTAATAAAATAGAAAATTTTTATTGTATTATGTATCATGTTCATACAAATATATATATATATATATATATATATAATTTTATTTTTTAAAAATTATCTTATACTAAAACGGGTAAGATAACGAAAAAAAATCATTATCCTTACCCGTACCCGATTAGCTAACGGAATAAAATTTTTACCCTTACCCGTATTTTCGGATACGATACGGGTCGGGTAAACGGGTAAAAGGGTGCCATTGACACCCCTAGGTGCACGTACAACGAAATGTTTTTTTTCTTTTTTTTTTTCTGAATTTATCAACTCGATCATTAACGCTTAGAGATTTTTTATTTATTTATGGGAAATCCGAAAATGTTCGAACTAGGTCTTCGAACTTTAATTTAATTAATTTGACATGCAATCTCCCCTCTCGCGTGCGCTAAACTATATACAAATACAATGCATGATAATGACTTCTTGCATGTCATTTACTGTTTAATTTTCAATTTAAGGTACGGATTGATCATTAATACCCACATATGTATATATTACTTATTATTATTTAGATAATTAATGTGGCCTTTCAACTTGAAAATAGTTAGTAATTTATTTTTAAAATATGTTGGAACTTGAATTAGATATTATCTTTCCGATTTATGTTTTATTTAATACTTATTGTGTACATATAATTTAGTAAGTAAAAAAAATTGTATGTATAAGAAATAGTAAGTGACTTCAAGTAAGAAACCATAATTAATAATGATAGGTGTAGACGTCATCAAATTTAAAGAATTTTATTTAGGGTCTATATATGCTAATTTCACAGTTATGCTAAATTAGCAGTTGGATTTTATTTGTCATCTAATTTAGAAGGTTCACAAACCAGAAACTTTGAAGTGTTCACGTGGCAGTACCCCTTTTTTGGAAATAATGTACTTTATTTTTCATGGATAAGCTAGAAAGAAAATAAGATTTAATTCAACGTATATAAGATTAGCTAATTTAAGAAACAAAAATGTTATCATATACTTTCTATAAGTAAAATTACATTTCAAGAAACCAAAACCAGGCATCAGAGCGCGAGGTTAATAAGTAAATATAGGACTCGCATATCATTTATTAAATATTATTTCCTAATTTGACTGGGGCTAAGGCGGTTATACAGACGTGATATATATATATATATACCATGCATATATAAACTCCTCTCTCGCTCAAACATTATTATCCCATTTTTCTTCCCTATCTCAATATCTCGATCTCTCGCTCAACTCAAGCTACTGCACTCCCATTTCTCATACCTCCCTCAATAACAACACAAATCCAGGTATTAGAGAATAAGCAAAAAGTGTTGTCAATTAGTTCATTCTTTTCGTTGTGATATTATATATATGGTTTTCATTCTTTATTTATTCGAAATGAATTTATATTGTTTTTAGAGAAACCAAAACCCTAATTTCTAAAAGATAGTGCAATGCATGTGAGTCTTTCAAATTTTTTGTTTGTGACAAATTATTCTTCATATTGAACTAGAGTTTATTTATTTTGTTACTTCATGATTTGGTTACCTTTATCTTTGCTCTTCTTTTTATCTCAATATATCATGTCGCAATTTCTTTTCCTTTTTGAAGGTTGTCGCATTTTCATTTTAAAAACTGCCACTTGGCATTCTTATAAATCTTGGCATGCACTATAAGAATGAGACACTTTTTGCGAGGATAAAAAAATAACATTTTGCGACGGACTATTCTCATTATTCAGTTTTTTTTTTTTGCGACAGTACTTTTTGCGACGGACAATCATTATAAATATATTTTTTTCCTCGCAAAAAGTGTCTACTTTGTTGTAGTGATGGCTGATGTCTAATTAATGAAACTTGTAGGCTTGACCTCCGCTTTTCTCTATAAAGAAAAAAAAAACTTTCTTTATATGATCTTGTATTAATTTAGAAAATTACTAATTTAGAAAACTTAAATTTAATTAAGTCTGAGTCGTTATTGATGGAAATTAAGACATTCCTCCGTGGTGTTAAATGTTCTTTATTATTGGAAAGTCCCTCCCATCTCTCAATCCATAAAACCACTTCTATTCGCTGCTCAATCCATAAAACCTAAATTTTATATATGTTACCTAATAGAAAAGGTATAGAAGAATCCATGGAGTCAATTTTGCGCACTAGCCCCCGCACGACGCCGGTTGAGGTGTGGTCTGTCTGGGCATCGAACCTCGACAAGGAGTTTCGCATCATTAGCGAGGCAATCAAAGGGAAGCATCACCAGGTGGCATTTGACACCGAATTTAAGCTAGCTCCAGATAAGAAAAATGTGGTTAAGACACACCCGCGTTTCGCATCTCCTGATGAGAGATATTCCGCAATTAAGGCAAGCACCGATAAAGGCGATTTAAGGCAGCTAGGTCTGACACTCTCGTCCGATGATGGTTCTGTGCTGGTTTGGGAGTTTAATTTCAGTCCATTCCACTGTCTAGCTGATATGGAAGAGAACTCCGAGGCGATCGATTTGTGATTATATTAACAGTTATTTTTTCTCGGACCTCCTTCTCTGCTCCGGTCTTCTGCACAATCCAAGGATGACATGGATCATGTTCCATGGTTCATACGACCTTGCATTCCTCGTTAAGTTGGCCACATTTTGGAGTCCTTTGCCAGATACACTGGTAGGGTTTCAATCCCTCATCCATAATTGCTTAGGTCATAGTATATATGATGTCAAATACATGATCAATTTACCAACAATTTATATGGGGGATTAA